>PVKB01001785.1:0-189519 GCA_004027205.1 Ctenodactylus gundi
CCCTTCCCTTCCCTTCCCTTCCCTTCCCTTCTCTTTTCTTCTCTTCTCTTCTTCCTTTTTTAGAGACAGAGTCTTTCTGTAGTCCAGGCAGGTCCTGAACTCACTATGTAGCCCAGCCCAGGTTGGCCTTGAACTCATGGCAGTCCTCCTGCTTCAGCCTCCTGAGTGCTGGGATTACAGGTGTGCATCGCCATGCCCAGCTATTTGATGCTTTTTAAAATCTTTATTGAGGCATAATTGACAAATAAAAATTGCATATATGCAAGTGATTTTTTTTCCATAATCAAATGAGCACACCCACTCACCACCATACACAGTTGCTATTTGTGTGTGTGTGTGTGTGTGTGTGTGTGTGCGCGCGCACATGTATGGTGAAGACATTTAAGGTTTATTCTCTTAACAAGTTCCATGTAAATGATACTGTGCTGTTAACTGAAGTCACCATGCTGTATACCAGATCCCCAGAACTTATTCATTCTAACTGAAATTTGATACCCTTGACCAACATATCTCCTTTTCTGTTATCACCCCTAGCTACTGACAACTATCTTTTGACTTTTTTATTAGGAGTTTGGGATTTTTAGATTATACATATAGGTTAGATCATATCGTGTTTGTTTTGTGTTTGGCATGTTTTACTTAACACAATGCCCTCAAGTTTTGTCTATGTTGTTGAAAATGGCAAGATTTCCTTCTTTTATGGCTGAGTAATATTCCACTGTGTATGTGTACCATATTTTCTTTATCCACTCATCAACAAACACTTAAATTGATTCTGTATCTTGGCTGGTGTGAATGATGCTGCAGTGATCACAAGAGTGCAGATAACTTCTCAGTAAACTGACCTCATTTCCATATATATATATGTGCATATATATGTATATGTATCAACATCCATATCCATATATAACACACACACCCACACATACACATCCCACCACCACCACCACCACACACACACAGAAGTTGGATTGTGAATCACATGATAGTTATATTTTTAATTTTGAGAAACCTCCATATTATTTTCTGTAATGGCTGTAGGGTTTATATTTTCATTGACTGTACCAAGGTTTCTTTTTCTTTACATCTTCACAAACCCTTGTTATCTCTTAGGTTTTGTATAGTAGCCATCCTAATATCCTAACAGATATGAGGTGATATTTCATTATAGTTTTGATTTATGCTGTTCTGAAAATTAGTGACATTGAGCACCTTTCTTAGAGGAAAAGCTTTTAGCTTGTCACCTTTGAGTATGATATTAGCTATGCACTTCTCATATATGGTGTTGTATGTTGAGGTACATTCCTCCTAAATTCTGTTTTTATCATGAAAGAGTGTTGAGTTTTGTTAAATGCTTTTGCTGCATTTGTTGAGATGTTTATTTTTATATCTTAGTCACTTTTTGTTGCTGAGACACAATACCTGACATCTACAACTTAAGCGGTGAAAAGATGTATTTTAGCTCACAGGTCAGAGGTCTCAGCCCATACAGGGCCAGCTGGCAGTGGTGGAAGGATATGGCAGAAAGGCCTGTGGAGAGCAGCTGCTCATCCCGTTATGGCCAGGAAGCAGAGAGGTTGGGGAGAAGCTGAGACAAGAATACACCTTGCCAGACCACACTCTCCGGGATTCATGCCTCCCAGCCATGCTCCTCCTTTTAAGAGCACATGAAATCAAGAGATTAAGCAATTTGTCCAGTTAACTTCCACAATTCAGTTACCTCCCAAAACATGAGGCTTTTGGGGGGACATCCCAGATCTAAACCTAACACTTTCATTCTATTAACATATGGTGTCATGTAAATTTGTACAAGTTGGACCATCCTTGCCTCCTAGGAATAAATCACACTTAGTTATGGTGTATGATATACTTTTGATGTACTGTTGAATTCAGTTTGTTGAGTATATATCCATCAATGTTCACAAGGGATATCGGCCTATAATTTTTCTAGTAGTGTCCTTATCGTATTTTGGTATAAGAATGAGGCTAGCTTTCTAAAATAAGTTTGTAAGTGTTCCCTCATCAGTTTTTTTTTTGGGGGGGAAGAGTCTGAGGAGTGTTAGTCCTCCTTTTAAATGGCAGAATTCACCCCTCTTGTACTTTCTTTTATTGTGATGTGTTTGATTGCTGATTTAGTATCTTATTCTTTATTGATCTATTCAGACTGTCTTCATGATTCATTGTTGGCAATTAATTGTATGTTTTTAGGAATTTATCTTTTTAGGCTACTCAATTATTATCATTTGTATAACTGTAAACCCTTATGGTCTGATGTGTTTCCGTGGTATCAGCTGTAGTCTCTACTTTCATTATAATTTTGAGTCTTCTCTTATTTTAGCTAAATATGTTTTATTGTTTCAAGAAGCCAACTCCTTACTTTCACTGATCCTTATTTTTCTCCATTTCATTATTTTAACCTTCATTATTTTCTTATCTTTGTGCTTAATTTATTCTTTTTCTAGTTTCCTGAGGTGTGACATTAGTTTGAGGTCTTTTTTCTTACAGTAGGCATTTATCACTATACAGTTCTCTCTGAACTCCTTTTGTTGTATCTCTAGAATTTTGGCACGTTGCACCTACATTTTCATTTGTCTCAATACTTTTCAATTCCTGTTTTTATTTTTTTCTCTGACTCATTCTTAGGAGTATTGTATAATTCCCACATATCTCTGGATTTCCCATTGTTCCTCAGGTTGATTTCTGCTTCATACCATTGTGATTGGAAGTGATATCAAGCTTAAATTTGATATAATTTTTTTGAGACAAGGTATGTGTAGTCCAGAACTCACTGTGTAGCTCAGGCAGGCCTTGAACTCATAGCAATCTTCGTGCCTCAGCCAGCCAAGTGTTGGGATTACAGGCGTGCACCACCACTCCCAGATTATGTAGTGCTGGGGAATTGAGCCTAGAACCTTACATTTTGGCACTCCAACCACTGTGTTATTCCTCTAGTGCTTGAGGAGATTTGTTTTGTGGCCCAACATATGCTCTATTGTGGAGAATGTTCTATGTGTGCTTGAGAAAAAAAAAGATATTCTGCTGTGGGATGAAATATTCTTGTGTATATCTGTTAGGTACAGTCGGTTATTCAGGAATTAGTACTGTCTAGGTTGTCTACCCATTGGCAAAGGTAGGATAGTGAAGTTCCCCACTTTTACGGTATTACTGTTTCTCCCTTCAGGTACATTAATATCGGCTTTATATATTTAGATGCTCCAATGTTGGATGCACATATATTTACACTTATTATATTCTCTTGATAAATTAATCTCTCTAAAATTATACAGTGACTTGCTTGTGATTTTCACTGAAATCTTATTGTTGATATAAGTACAGCCATCCCTGCTGTCTTTTAGGTGTCATTTCCATGGGAATATTTTCCCGTTCCTTCACTTTCAACCTTAAAGGTGAAGTGTTTCATGTAGGCATTGTACAGTTGGGTCTTTCTGTCCCCGAACATTCTGCCACTCTGTCTTTTGATTGGAGAACTTACTCCACTTACATCTAAATAAATCATTTGTAGGCAAGAACGTACTTCTTTCATTTTCCTTTGCAACTTGTAGTTTCTTTGCTCTTCTGCCATCTTTAGCAATTTAAAAATGGTCTTTTTATCCTTTTCATTTTTGTATCTCTTAAGACTTCTTCTTTGTGCTTACTATGAGGTTCCTATTTATTAGTAGTACTAAAATACCTGTCTTATAAAATTCTATTTTAAACAGATAACTTTTCAATCACATACCAAGACTAACTTTGATCTGTCCCCAATTTTTATGCTATTGATGTATACATCATAATTTTTATATTGTGTATACATTAAATTTATTGCAGCTGTTAATATTTTCATCCTTTAGGCTTTACTCTAGAATTAAAAGATGATTTATACAGTCTTTACAGAATTATTCTGAATTTGACTATATGTTTACTCTTACCAGTGAGTGATGTAGTTTCATATATTTAAATCTTACTTTGCCATTTCAACTTGAAGTACTTATTATAGGGCAGGTGTAGTAGTGATAAACTGTTCTAGCTTTTGTATCTCTGGGAATCTTTTATTTCCAACTCATTCTTAAATGACGGCTTTACAGGGTATTCTTAGTTTGCAGTTGTTTTTTCATTTCGAATTTTGATTATGTTTTTCCAATTTCTCCAGGACTTCAAGGCTTCTGCTGTAAAGTCTGAGAATAGATATATGAAATTTCCATTATATGTGATGAGTCTCTTCTCTTGAGATTCTCTTTGCCTTTGATTATCTTTAGAGTTTAATTATAAAGTATCTTTGGATATTCTTCTTTGGGTTAATCTTGCTTGAAATGATTTGAACTTCTATCTGGATGCTCAATCCATGCCAAGATCTGGGTGGTTTTAGGCTATCATTTCTTTAAATAAGTTTTTTTTTTTTGAGACTTTTCCCCCTCTTAACCAGAGCTGTAGTCTCTTCGAAAGGCTTGTCCTATCCTTATGGTTTCTATTTCTCCCCTTTTCTGACAACACAACCATTTATTTTGTAGACCATTATAGTTTGATCCATTATCTAAATTTTTCAGAACACTATTTCACTGTGGGTGAACTCTTCTGATAATGTCATATTGCTCATTATCCACTGTCACAAGCCATTGAATCTTCTTGGGGGGATTTTTTTTTTTTTTTGCCCAGAGTCCTGTGGGATATCCAGGTCATAACCAAGTTCCCCACCCACAGTAGTATATCTGCCCCTCATACACCCTCCTCTCTCACATTCACTGTTTCAATTTTAACACAGGAGGTTTAGCTCTTTCGTCATCATCTCAGATGAGTACTGACTCTGTGGAAAACTAATTTTTCCTAGCATTCTCATGTGTTGTGAGGACAAGGGGCTCATTTTAGCAGTGTCCACTACGCTGCTGTAAACTGTTTCTACTATTTCTTATAATTCTCACATCAGGACAGTTGGGCTATTTGACTAGATGCTGCGTAGTTTGAAAACCCTTGATTTATTTTTGTGCTTTCCTAGACTGAGTATAGAAGTGGGTCCTGCTCATGTTTTTAGGTCACAGGAGAGGAGGAAATGTCTAGATTCAATGAAGTCTGTCTTTATGGGGTGGTTTGTTTGTCCGCGGATTGTGGGAGAGACCTTTTCTAGGGAGCGTCCCTTCATGCAGAAGAAGTTGCTGGTCAGTGACCTTGCCATGCAGCCCTAGCCTCAGTTGAGGCCTGCAGAGGACACTGTCCCTAGTACACCCTCAGCAGCCTTTTGGCTGGAGTCTCTAGTACTTCCCTCACTCCGGTGCCCAGTGTCACCTTCTCAGGATCATCTGACCCCACAGGAACAGGGCACTCCCTTTCTTGATAGTTCTGACATATGCCTTCCACTTGTTTTCAATTTCCAGCAGGGACAGCTGCCCTGATAGGATCTTTCACTTCCTGTAGCAACCCCGGGCATGGGGAGTGGATACAGAGGAGGGAATCAGTCTCCCACCTGGATATGAGGGAGCACTTGGATGACAAAAGGCATTTATCTCCCAAGATGACCTTGTCTCCAGCTAATGAACACTTAGGACCACCTGCATGAGACCGTATGAGTTCATGCACACACCTGTGCACACACGGTGTGCGTGTATATATGGGTAAATGTACATGTGTGTGATGTGTGTGCTGCAGACATCACATTGGCCTGCCAGGGCTGCCTACCACTGGTATGGGGTGCTCAAGGAAGGCTACGGAGGAACTGGCTGCTTTCTGCTCATCAGTGTGTGCTGCTCAGGGTATCTTTGGCTTCCAAAATTTCCATGAGAAATGGAAAGGGTCTTAAGAGTCAGTGATGGCAGGGAGGGGCTTCTCCTTGGCAAACCTCTTGGGCAGCAGAGAGAGCAATGGCATTCAGCAGCCTGAGGAGTGCCCTGCCTGTTCCCAGCTAATGTTGTCCAGCACCGGATGCTCATCTCACCTGTGTTTTCTTCACGGACAGGGAAGACATATTCATCCTTATTTACAAAGAATTTGTAGAAGGTAAACAAGGAACAATCCTGGAAGCCCGAAATCCAGACACTACTGGGCCAGACAAAATGCATCTACTCCATCTGCAGCCAATAAGGAGCACCTGGCTGCCCATCGGTCCTCACAGTACTCTGCTGAGCCTCTGGAGCTGCCTCTTGTGGCCTTTCCTGGGAGAGGGGACTCCATCCCACCTGTCTCTCAGGGGAAGAACTGGATCACCCAGCACCAGGGGTCCCTGGGACTTGTGGAAGGGTAGGTGGGTGAGGGTGTAGCTACCACCACAGGCCTGGCCTCTGCAGGTGTGCCCAGAGATGCCTGTTCTGGGTCCTTGTGCTCCTAGGAGCTGTGCTGGGATGATGTCTTCCTCCAGGGTATGACTTACCCCAAGACCAGGCCTCAGGAGTCCAGGGCTGTGATGAGACACTGTGAAGTGCTTGTTGGGCAGACCACCGTGGGCTGCCAACTCCCAGTAAAGCAGCTGTTAAAATGACATGTGCCTGGAGAGAATGCTTCTGAGTGACACCATGGTGGCTACTCAGCCAAGCCCTGAATGACCCCATAAGGACAGGGTACTCAAGGTAAGGGTGGGACTGACAGCTGCATCCTTGAGAATTATGTAGGGCTCTCTGCCTGGGGCTACAGTGTAACTCGGGACAAACTGGAGTGGGATACCAGAATCCTTCATGGGCTGGAGGGGAGTATGATGTGTTAAGAGAGGTGGGAAGGGCCTGCTGATGTAGTCTGAACCCCTGCACCCTTATCACCTCCCTCCTTCCATGCATTCTAGAGGGTCCATTGAGGGCAGATGGGAGTTTGCTCCCAGTGAGCCTTGCCAGTGGGTGCCTACACATGGCAGTTTCGGGGCCTTACTTTGGATGCGTTCTGTTCAAGGCCCTCTCCCCTCTCAACAGGTATCCTGCTCCACACACACCCACACATGCTTACATGTACATGCAGAGTCTACTGGGGCCACATGAGGCAAGGGTCAGAGCAGCTACACAGATACTGTCCTGCTGTAGATCTCCAGCCTTTTATTCAAAGAACTCAAAGAACATATATCACCTGCTGGCACTAGGCGGCCCGAGAGCCTCATGGAGGAAGGACACAGTAGTTTTGGCCACTGCCTGCTCAGGGTCATCCCTTCCAAAGAATTTTATCGGGTGACTCCAAAGTGCTGCCCCCTGGCTGCCATAGGCAGCTCAAGTGCTGCTTCCCTGACACTGGTCACTTGCTCTCCTAGAGCCCAGCCAGCATGGCACTGTCAGGGCCACTACAGAGTGGGTGTGCTGAGAGTCTGGGCCCAACCTGTCCAGGGACCAGTTTCAGGGAACACCTGCCCTGTGTCAGGGCACCTGACCAGTGACCAGAAACCTGGTCCACTGTGCTGCAGACACTATAATGGTAGATGTCCCTAACCCACTGATGAAAAGCAAAGAAGCGCCAAGCAGCCTTCTCAGAGGCTCATGAGGGCCAAGACTACTGTTCCTGGCTACAGCAGCTCAGTGTCCTCCAGACCCTTGAGATCCTCTTCCTCCCTGCAAGGTCCCTGTCTGAAGGATATCAGCCCCTCCCGAGGGCCTGCTTACAGCTAAGCATAGCAGGGAGGGTCGGCTAGATGCTAGGAAGAGCCCCAAATAACCTTGGTGAGCTGGGCGCACTGAGGTTTCAGGACCATGGAAAGGCACCAGGATCCAAGCTGATCCCAGGACTTTCCACCCGTGCACGGGAAGACTAAAAGGCATCTCTTAGTGGTTGGAGACAGGAGTGTGTGCATGTGCGCATGTCTGGAAAAGCCCTTGAATACCAACACTCCCCCAACCCTGTGCAGCTGGCCAGGGTCAGGAAGAAGCCAGGTGTCCCCCTGCCCTGCAGTACCAGGTCCCACAGGCCCTGAGCTGAAGTTTCCCCAGCACCCAACATCCCTGTAGCCAGTGACTGCCTCAAGTGTCCCAAGCCCTGGCCTGTGTCATCCTCTGGGTGAGGTGGGGATAGGAGTGGCAAACTGGTCCCCAGAAATGGGGTTCCTTTTACAGACCTGGATCCTGGAAGGTCTATCTGTGTGAGCCTGTGTGAGCGGTGACCCCCATCCAGAGAGCCCCATCCTGCCTCATGGGGTGCTGGGGACGACACCCCACTACAAATGAAAGTATGACACAGCGGACTTGGCGCAGCTGTGCTGGATGCCACTCTCTGTGCATTACCTGAAGGACCCCTCACAAGTGGGTCTTCTGTGAGGCCCATGTTTGCTAGGGCTCTGCAGTTGCTTGGGGAGGATGAACCTGGGCTTCAAAGCCCCCACTGAGTGAAAGGTATCATGCATAATCTCAAAGGCTCTGCCAGAACCGGGGCAGGGCACCTTAATAGCCCTCACAGCTCTGAGGGGGTGAGGGTTAGGCTTCTGACGTCTGAAGTCGGTGGGTGTGGTGGGGAGTCCCTAGTAGGAGGAGCAGGAGAAGAAGGCACAGGCTCGCGCGAGGTCTCTAGCAGGACACTGTTAAGGGCCACCTCCTCTGTGGGCCTCAGGTGGGGCTGCTGCTGCAGTGGTGTAGGGAGCTGGGAGAAGTGGCAAATAGCTGGAGGTGCCCCTGAGGTCTCTGAAATACATGGCTTTCGGGGACATTGGCTCACAGCTGACCTGAGGACCTCATACAAAATTAAAAGCCAAAGTGGTAGGTAAGGACAGGCCTGTGGGGCCATGACCCTACACACCCTGCCCAGCACACAGAGCCACCATCCCCCCGTCTTGTCCTGGGCCTCTGTAGGCCAAGGGTAATTAAATATTGTCTATTTCGAGTTTTGGCAAAGTCAGTCCTTGGGGCTGTGGGGCAGTTACCGCCACCGAGGCCCAGCTTCTGTGAGGAGCAAGGTGAGGAGGAGAAGCAGGAGGAAGGCATGGACCTGGGGACAGCTGGCGGCTGAGATCTTCCTCCCCTCATGCTCTGAAAGGCCAGGAAAGGTGTGTGTCAAAGGTGTCTGAGAACTAGAGCTCTTCTTGGCGACCCTTCGGCCACAGGTATCATCCAGGCAGCCACCACCACTGCCTGAGCCACTTCCGTCGTCACCTAGAAAGGAGAGGAGGCTGTAGCAGGCTTATTTCCATCTGGGGAGCCGGAGTACTCAGTAGTCTTGAGGTCCCATTTGCATAGGGGTCCAGTCCAGCTGCACCCTGGCCATGGGCCTCCCATGACTGGGTGGGAGGCCCAGAGTGTCACACTCTTTGGGTCTGCTTCCTGCTAGCTCCACCTGAACCATGGTTGAAGAGACATTTTGCCCAGGCCTCAACTGTGTGTAGGGACAGAGTGGAGCTCGGTGACCCCATCCCAGCAGCAACCTACATAAGGACAGAGAGCATAGGGCCCTGGCATGGGGAGCAGTGGGGCCCTATACCCTCCCTCTGCTGGGTAGGACCATCATACCATGCATAGGACCCCATGGTTTCTAGCACTCCCATGCCCCCTGGCCCCCAGCCCTGGTCTCTCACTGGCATCCTGGAAGTCCACGTCATTGCCTCCATAGGCACCTCGCAGCCGATTGGTCATGATCTTTAACTGCATGATCTGCTGCCGGATGGTCATGTCTGGCTTGGTGATGTCCACTTCCACTTCAGGGTTGTTAATCTGGTTGGCTAGGCCATCACCCATCACCTCGGGTAGGTACCTGGGGGCAGGTGGGTAAGCCTACGTAACTGTGTTGTCCTATGCAAAGAGGCCCTACACTAACAGAACAAGCCTCCCTTCCCCCAAAGTCTGAGCTCCTTGGCAAGCTTCTAGGAGCCAACGGCAGCCCACACAGGCTCTCAGGAGGCGTTACCTCTTGAGTTTGATGCATGCTGTGGGAGCTGGCACAGGCAAGGGCTTGGCCTCCACTCCAGCTCCCTGTATTCCGCTGCATGGCACATTAATATGTAAGAAGGCACCTACCGGCCCTTGGCCATCCCATTCCAGCAGCGGTCATCACTGGCAGAACTCATAGTCATCTTCTCACTGCACAGAGTCCCAGGGAGGCTGATCCAGAAGTCCTGGACATCACGTAGCTGGGTCTTGGCCTCAGAGACCTACAGGCAGTGTTCACATTGCTGAGCGGTTTGGCAAGCCTGCCTTCTCCACAGGCAGGCATGGCTATGGCCAGCAGAGCCAGCGGGGCCAGCAGGACAGCTGAGGGGGTACTCACCAGCTTCTCCAGAGTGCCAGATGAGGTCTTCTCCTGCAATGTCAGCTTTCCCTGGTGTCGTTTCTCCTCAGGCCCTGAACCCTGAAGATTGACCTTGGGGTTCCCACAGCCCTGGATGACCTGAGAAGATATCACAGGAGTCCTGGAAAGGCAGCAGGGCCCCTTCAGCCCAAGTGGGGCCATATTTGGGATAGTCCCTCCGTGCTCACCATGCCCTGTGCGTACCTTGGCTGTGAGTGAATCCCTGTTGTCCTGAAGGGCGATGATGGCCTCCGCCAACCACAGGTGCACACTGCCGATGACCGTCTCCGCACCCGATGGGCCCCAGAACTTGTCAGTGATGAGCACCATGGAGTCTGGCACAAGTGTTAACACATACATACATACCACATGTGTATGTTAATAATACACAGTATGGCAGCATTGGTCAAGAGCATATTCAGGCAGGCCCAGCTCACTCTCACATGCAGGCCACTGCAATGGTCAGCACAGTACACACCCTTATGTGCCGTTGCTGGCATGCATTCATATGAATGTATGCAGAGGATGCTTTGCTGGTCCAGCTTAGATCCACATATGTGCATGTTAGCTCATGCAAGTGTTGATAGGTATGCATGCAGGAACCATGAGTTGCGAACCATGAGTTGTTTTGAGTTTGTTCATGCATATATTAGCTTGTGTAAACTGACTGGTATGTATGTTAGCTTGCCTTGTGCCATGTACATTAGCTGTGTCTGACTGCATATATGTAATTCAGTATCCATGTACACACAAAGTTTATATAAGTTGGTAAGTTTTCTCATTGGCTCCTCATGCCATTATGAGTACACTACCACATACATGCTGGCACGCATGTGTTGGCCCATGATGCCACATGTAGCTTTTGATGTTGTCATATAAGCATGTCATTATGAATACACTAGCACATACATGCTAGCATGCACATACTGGCCCATACTGTGAGCATGTAGCTTTCAGATGTTATCATATAAGCATATAGATGTTGTCAAATAAACATACTAACAAGTGATGCCAAGCATGTAGTGTACTCATTAGCTGATGTATTAGTTAACGTGTTGACATACATCCATGCTAACTGCCCTTGTGCCAATAGATATACATGATAAACACAGGTATGTTGGTGTATATACGCCAACATACACACATGTCAACACACACATACACACGCATGTCAACAGACCTTATGTCCACAAATGTACATGTAAGCATTCCCACGTCAGTATATGCATTGAAGGTATACTCCAGCTCAGACATGTGCTAGCTGCCACATGCCAGTGCAAAAATGTGTTAGCTCACACATTCACTGGCTCACCACATATCAAATGCTGACATGTATACATGTTGAGGTTCTTCCTTAGTGGTGTAGGACAATGAGCTATGATCCTACAGGGCTTCCCCTGGGGCAGCTACCCCACCAAGTCATATACCATTAAGGACATTCAAAAGCAATCTGCCCCTCTGCTTTGCAGCACAACCCAGATCTGACCCGGATACAGGCAGCCCTTTCAGGCTCCATCAGGCCCCAGAGCCACAGACAACCTGCCTCCCAGGACCCAAGTGGTCTGCTCCCCAGGACGGGGTGCTGAACTCACCCAGAAGGTTCCTCCACTCAGCATCGAGGTCAGCCTGGTTGGCGAGGCATCCTTTGAGCACGTTTCGGCAGTAGTCAGGGCAGGGCCGGGCGCCAGGGACTCCCAGGCAGTGAGCACAGTAAACCAGCTTCATGACAGCCTTTGAACACTCTGCACTCAGGGGAACCTGGGGAGTAAAAGAAGCCTGAGTCTATTTCTTGGCAGCCCATGTACGTGTGGCTCATGAAGGAGCCCAGTGTGCAGGGCTCTGGAGAGATGCAGATCCAGCCTTGGTTTTGGCCCAAATCTCAGATGGGGCCACATCTGCCTAGCCTTTCTCAGGCCACTCATTCTAACAATCACAACAATTTCGGGTTTGGGGCTCCCTGGCACACTACGGTCACTAATACTTATAGGAAGTGTGAATATCTACGCAGATGAGGAAACTCAGGCGCAGAGGCTCAGTAAGTGACTTGTTGGGATCCTGGAAGGAGGTATTGGCAGCTCCTATCCAGTCCTTTTTGAGTCTGTGACTGGTACCCCCACCTGGTTGGGCGTGGCATGTGCTGTTCCATGCAATGAGGTTTCCCACTGGCATCCATGGCCTTGGGAACACCAACCTGCTTAAGGTCCAAGCATGCCATTTTCTTCTGTTTCCTACCATGCACCTTGCAGCCAGGCTCAGCAATTAGCCCCAGCCTTTCTGGTAGTTCCCATCCTTCCCAGGTTGGAGCCTGGGTGAGGACAGGCCTGGGAAGCAGGTGGCAAGCCCAGAGCTTTTGGCCCAGAGCAGGGCACAAGCCTGTGGACACGTCATTGGGAGGTCCCAGGGGGCAGCTGACACAGAAGACCTGCAGCCGAGGGGCTGGGGCCAGCAAGCTTGGTTATGAGAAGCTGAGCCTGGGAGTATCTAGTGCTTGTGGTAGAGCACAGGGGACCTCGGGCAGTGGATGAGAGCATGCGCACCTGGGCCACCTTCCGGACCACATCGCTGGCCACACCCAGGCCCTGCACGAAGGAGCGAGCTGCCACGAATGCGCGGGTAGCCCGCAGGCGCAGCTCACGTGGGGCATCCCCGAAAGGCCGCAGGGCTTCAGCCTGTTTGCCCAGGCAGTCCAAGTAGTCGTCGGGCAGCAGAAGCTGGGGATGCAGCTGCCTGAAGAGGCGCTCCAGCAGGCGGGCCCAGAACTCAGCCAGTGTCTCCTCCAGGTGCAGGTTGGCACCACGGTAGTAGAGGCGCAGCTCAGTGTACAGGTCCCGGAAGGCCCGGGCATTCTGCGTGTATAGCTCTCCGAAGGCACTGGGAAAGGCATCCTGCAGCGTTCGCTCCGAGTCATTCAGCAGGTGATGGAAGTGGTCTGTACACAGAGCAGCAATATGAGGCCTCTGAGTGTCCTGCTTCTTGGCCTGTCTACCTGAATGCGGGGGCAGGTGACTGAAGGGCCCTGGGAGTGAGACCTACGCTCTCCAAGAATCTGTTTATTTACATGATCATCAGAGCTGGCCCCCGTGTGCCCCCATGGGGTTCCCTGAGACCTCACCTTCCTGCTGGGGCATGCACAAGCCTAGGTTGGGGGTGTCCTCTTCCAAGCCACAGGTCCCTGGGATGTTAATGCTATAACTAGGGCACCCATGGCCATTTCTGAGCTGGGCCTTCTTGGATAGACACTGCAACTCAGTGACCAACTGGGAAGTCCTGGTATCCTTGCCTGTCTCTGCTTTCCCCGCCCACTGCTCCTCGTTTGCTCTCCATCTGCTGCAAGGATGGGACAGTACAGAGGTCAGGGCGTGTGTCCCTCTAGGAGTTGCTGAACTTTCTACCTCGGCTCACAGGTCACTTCCTGGGAAATACACCTGAACTGGGGGCACCAAGCTGTACCCCTGGAGGTACCCATGTGGGTCACTATGTTATTGTTATTACTGTTAAGGACACTGCTCTCTGCCTGGCACAGTGAGAAGCACAGAAAGGGGCTGAAAGATAAATGACACGACCACAGCAGCTGAGCAAACCTCTGGAAGCACACAGGGGCCACTTAGCTCAGGGCTCTCAGCTCTTCCGGCCCCTGGCTACAAATGGCAAAGAGTAAACAGGCCCAGCCCTCACGCTGAGCTCCTGGCTCCAGGGATGGCAGCCTGGCCTCTCAAAAAGTACCCCAGAAAGATGCAGAAAAGAAGTGGGTTCAAGGCTGACGCCCTGCAGGTGCTCAGGGGAACTCTACTGGAGTCAAGAAGCCATTGTGAAGGCAGAGGTTCCCTTGGAGGTGCTAGTGGAGAGGCACAGGTCCTCTTCCCCAAGGGCATAGTGGTATTTGGCGACATACAACCATGGGGTGACAGGGCCTTGCAAATAACTCAGGGGCTCACATACCCTTACTCAAACTCTGTACAAGGGTAGCCCTTCTGCAAATGGCAGGGGTCCCACCCCAGCCCAAGCCTAGTCTGAGCACATGAGAGGAGCCCCTCCCACAGCAAGGACTTTATCCACCCTCCCACTGCCACATCCCCACCCTCACCAGGTAAGGTTCAAGTGCCCACTTTGCCCAGGCCCAAACTGACCGTCAATGCCCCGTAGCTGGGTGGCCAGCATGGCCTGCAGAGTACGGCTGCTGTCTCGGAGTGCAGTCTCAAGCTCAGCACGGCTGCGGTTGGCCAGGTTCTCCTCCATTTCACTGGTACAGCAGGTGTAGCCTTGGGGGCAGATCCTCAGGTGCTCACCTGTGGGGAGGGACACTGTGAGGGCCAAGAGAGCTAGGAGACTGGGGGAGCCAGGATGTTCCAGCTATTCCAGGATGAAGAAATAAGAATTGGGTCCTGTGGCCACCTCCCAAGTCCATGGTGGGCACCACAAGGTGCTCCTGTGTTAGCTAGGGGCTGTGCTCAGGACAGGGATGTTGCATGACGCATCCCAACTTTCAATCCAAGCACATGATGAGAGCCCAGGCCAGGGATACCAAGTGAAAAGCTAGCTGTGGGGTCCTGCATGGAGGAGGGGAAGGGTCTGCTAGGCTCCAGGCCTCACAGGTACCCTTCCTCCCCATCAAGACCTCCTCTCTCCCCACCCCTATTCTTGGGATACCAAACTCTACATTTCTAAGACAGCAGTGTCCACTGACAGCAGGTGCCCACTGGCAGCAGTCTGAGCTGGCCAGAGGCAGGCAGAAACTCCACAGGGCCCTGGGAACAAGTCTGGCAGTGGGAATCCTCTGGTATAGAGGACAGGCCCTGGGCCTTCCAAGGTCCCTTACCCAGTGGGGGCACGTTCTGTGTCTCCTTGGCACTCCCTCATTTGTACTGTCACGAGCTGCTCTGCGTGGGCAGCACTATTCCAGTGCTTGCTTCCCACGCAGGGGCAGAGGACAGGCTTTGGGTCCATACTGGGCTCTGCAGAGCGCACTGCAGAGCCTCACCACACACACGACGTGATGGAACACCTGGGACAGGTGCACAGTGTCAGAGGAAACCTGCAGTTTAAAAAGTGCTAATTCCGTTTTTGACAAGGTTGTAGTGTCCGCAAGTACAGACTGAAGTGGAGGCTCTGGGAGATGAGTTCAGGTCTCCACATCCAAGGGGCCGTCTGTCCAGCCTTTCCTCAGTCCTGCCCCTAAGCCTTGAGAAGCTGGCTCAGGCAGAGAGGGAACAGGTGGAGGCAGGCGTGGCTTGGACAGAGGGTCTGGGGTCCAGAAACACTCTAGCGAGAGCTGCTCAAACGATTACACAACTGCAGGGCTGAGGCCAAGAGGAGGAGTTGCTGAGCGCCCCTCCCACAATGACAACTGGAGGGAGTGGCTATGGGGCTGGCCTCCGTGGTTGGCCTGTCCCTCGCACTTCCATCCTTCCCAATGGGTCAGTGGGAGGGAGGAGGTACTGGGGGACCCAAGTGGGAGGGAGGAGGTACTGGGGACCCAGGAGCAGGAAGCTGACAGCTGCCCTCCCTAGAAAGAGGAGTCAGCAGCATGGCGGCAAGAATGGGTGAAACTCTGCTGGGAGGCTGGATATAGAAATACATTATGCTAGGACATTAGCCTCGGCGGTGGGCAGACAGGCCTGAGACTCTGGAGCAGTACGAAGGAGGGTTATGCCCCACCAGAAGCCAGGGACTGGGAAGCCCTCTCCCACCCAAAGCCAGCTTCTAGTGGAGATCCAGGACTACATAATTATCCCAAAGCTGATTTCATTCAGGTCTAGCCTGACCCAGCTAGATCTTGAGCTATACCAGAAGCACAACGTGTGGGTATGGGTGGTGGGGGCACAGATAAGGAGGGAGAATCGAAGACTCTGTGCTCTAGGGAGTTGCAGTGTGGCCTCGGTGGCCTTGACTGACATGGAAGAGACACCTGCTGCAGCACATTAGGTGAGACTGGAGGTCTATCTCCAGAGAGGCCTGCTGGAACCAACTGAGTGTGAGGTCAGGCAATGGAGGGGAGCAGCAGGCAGAGACAACTCAAATAGTACCATGGTCAGGGAAGCCCCTGGTTTCTGGTCTCATGCTGGGGGTCTTCACTTGGGTGCTGAGGCTCTCATTCAAGGGTCCCTCAAGTGGGCGTCAGCTGCATTTATCATCCCCAAGGACCCACAGAGGGAGGCAGGGGCCAAAGGTGGTGGGAGAACAAAGAGAACACAAAAGCCTGGTTCTCAGATACCCCAGGGTGTAATGGGGAGGCTGGAGGTAAGGGAGGGCAGGCCGATCCCCCAGGAATCCCAGCCTGTGCAGTCCTGGTCCCTGACCTCCTGCCTCATAGCCTTTGCCCTGAAATCCTCCTTCTTCCCACCCGGCACCCCTGCCCTGCTCAGAGGGTGCACGCTGTGGGAGCCAACAGACCATGGAGCTCCAGCCAAGGGAGGCATTCACGTTCCTGGGATAGGGCTGACCTGGGGGATGCAATCCCATTTATGTCCATTACCTGCAAGTGTGAGGCCTTCTGGGAAATTATAGAGTCTAAGCTAGCCTCATGGGAGCCTACTTGGAGTGAGGAATGGCCCTGCTCTCTGCTTCCTGGCAGGAGTCAGTCCATCTTGGGCCAAGCCTTACAGCCTGGTATAAATGGAAGAGTCCCCACCTGTCCTCCTTCCTCTCAGGAGTCTACAGCTGGAGGACTGGAACACTCTCCAGCATCTACTGACTGATGCTTAGGGCCCTGAGCCTTGGGCCCTGCCCAGCGGAGGCAGGCTGGAAGAGCAGGAACTGCCCCCTGGGTCTTCTCCGGTGGGTGAGAGGCAGGGTCTCTTTGATGGTGGGGAACTGTAGTGCCACAATGGGGTGGTGTTCACTGGAAGGATAGTCGAGAGCCACTGTCCCTCCCCATACCCTATCCCATGCTGGTCAAAGGGATCCCTCACCCTGCCTCTCCTGCAAACAGCAGAGCAAAGACAGCACCTGGTCAAGGTCCACCCGAGGGCGATGCTCCTTGGGATATTGGGGTGGGGTGAGATGGGGAATATGCCTAGGGGTGGAGGCCGCAGATGCTAACACCCGTTTTTTTTTTTTTTGGGCACAGACAGCAGAGGCAGGCCCTGCATCCTGAAGCAGGTCTGAGACTGAGGCTAGAGGTCCATCGATGGGCTGCAAAGGCAAAAGCACTGGGTGGCCCCTGTGTGGGGGACTGGCATCCTCTGGCAGTGAACCTCCCTCCTGGGGACTGGGAAGCCCTCTCCCACCATGCAAACAGAAGAAAGGCTAAGGAGAGAAAGAGAGATTAAAGGAGGGTACAAATACCCAGGAAACAGGAGTTTCCTCCATACTTTGCACATTTTCTTCCACACTTTGAGGCTTCTCCTGCCCCGTCCATAAGCCGCCTCACCCTGGGGCCTCGCTTGCAGCCTCCCAGCCCCGCTTGGCCACCTTGCCCAGCCAGCCCGGTGACCTGTGCCATTCCGGCTGCCCCAGCACAGCCCCCGTCCCTCCCTCCCTCCTCGGACAAACACGGGAGTGAAGACACGGAGCCAGAGCCTGGACGCCGGCCTGAGGATCCGGGCAGGCTGGGCCAGGCTGCCCCCTGAGGCCCTCTGGAGCCAGAGCTTCATGCTGGCAGTCCAAACGCGAGGCTGGTCAATCCCGCAGTTAATCTGTGGTGCTAAATATCAGAAGGGCACAGTAGGCTCTACAGAGTACCTATATCTTCAGGAAAGCAAGCAGAAGGGAGGGGGCTGGAAGTTGGGAGTGAGGGTCAGAGCTGAATGTGCCTGGAAAGGGCAAAAGTGCAAAACTGGCTGACTATAATCTTCACCCCAAGTACCTGCCCCTTCTCTCAGCTCAATCCTTGGAGAAAAGACAAGGCCTGGAGTGTCTCTTCCTTGAATGGGAGAGAGAGAGAGAAAGAGAGAGGGGGGGGAGAGAGAGAGAGTTCGTGCGCGCACACATGAATGCGCTGGCTACCTCCCGCCCATTTCCTCTACCTAGCCTTCCCCCTCCTCCAGTAAACCTGAAGAGGTGATTTCCATACTAGAGTAGAAACTTTCCTGTTTCCTAAAGGGGCTCCTCTCCTTCCCTAGCCCTAGGGGAGGCACCAGCATAGTGTTCCCACTTACTCCGCCCATGACACTGGTTAAGGCTGCCAGGGCCAGTAACTGTCTCCTTTCTTCTCTCCCTCCCCACCCCCACCTGTACTGGGCAAAGCGCATGCTAGGTAAACTGCAGCCTTAGCCTGAGTCCCCTTTTTTCTTAATCCTTTGGCTGAATTTGCCTGTAGTTGACTTCAGCCTTCCAGAACATTCCCCTCCCCGATATTAGAACACTTCCCTCACTTGATGCTTCCAGGTTTTCTGGGGGACTTTATTCATGGCAAGTCCGTCCCCACCCCAAGTCTCCCCCAGACTCAGTCTCCCAGGTTCTGCTAATAAGTCTCAGTGAAAACACCCCTCAGCCTCCTGCATCTCACCCCAAATGCAGGGCACCTGCTTCACATTAAGCCCCCTGGATGGCTTTGGCATTTCTAGGTACCCTCCTGCCACCTGCTGACACAGCTCACCTCCTGTCCAGTCTTTGGACATGAGGAGCTCCCCATGCCCCAACAAATTACCAGTACAGTCACTCAAAGCCTTGGCCAAGACCCCCACTGCGACAATGCCGATCATCCCTTACGCTGGACACAGATCCCATTTATCCAGGACCTGCCTTGAGAGGTGGTGCCCTGAAGCCCTCCCAAGGAGACTGCAGAGAGATGGCGCTGGGCGCTGTGCCAAGCCCCTTCCTCCAGAAGCTTCTCTGCTCACAGGGAGGTGCTGGGAAAACACCCCCTCCCCACCTTTGCCACCACGTGAGAGACGTTCTGTACCGACAGACCCAGCATCCCTAAAACCACTCCAACTCAAGGTAGACAGCTCCAGACACCATTGTGGCCAAAATATGCCCAGAGAGAGGTGTGGGAAATCGCCACCCCTCCCCGACAGGATAGGGCAGGCCTTCCCCAGCTCTCCCACCAAAAACCCATCCATGCCCACCCTGCTCCCGGACCCCATCCAGATGCCCTGACTGAAAGGTCCTCCTGCATGTAGCAGCTGGCTGGAACCCAGAGCACGGGACAGACAACTCAGGTTTCCTGGAGAGTCCACTGCCCAGGTTCCAGGGGACTTACTTGCCTGTCTTTGTCCCTGAGCAAGAAGCCTACATCCCTGGTCTGTCCCTGTCACAAGGCTACACCTGAGCACCGACTGTGTAATCAAGAGGACAGCTCCAGACCCTCCCGCGGGAGACACTTAACGGCCCCTCCCCGCCTCAGGGAACCACACCGACAGCCTCCAACATCCCCATCCCCCATCAACTTAACGATCCCAACAGTACCCCGCTCACTTCACCCCAAAGACAGGGTCCCCAAGGCGCCTTCCACCGCGCAGCGCCTCCTCGGTCACCCACAGGATCCCAACGAGGGGGGCGAGGGGCGGCAGACAGCTCTGCGTTGGTGGGAGGGGTCCAATTCCCAGGCCCGCAAGGGCTTCCGCCACCTGCCATTGTCGCGCAGGGATCCAAGTACCAGCCGGGCGTGAGGACCGGGACAAAGCCTCGGCGAAGCTCTCGGCTCCGGTCCTAGCTACCGCGGGGTCCCATCGTCCGCAGCCAGCGGCCGAGGGCCGGGAGCGGGAGCGGACGCGCAGGGTCCGGGCTGCTGCGGCGCTGGCGGCGCAGTGGGCGCGGCCAGCGCGGGGAGCGGGCGGCGGGGTGCGGAGGCTGCGGCAGGCGAGGGGGCGGGGCGGGGGCCGCGGCGGGCGGGCGGCGCGATTGGCGGGGAAGGGGCTTGCCGCAGTGGGTGCGGCGGGTGCGGGAGGGGCGCGCGGGCTGCGACTCGCGGGGCTGGGGTGGGCCGGGCGGAGGAGGGGGCTGCGGCACGCAGCGAGGGCGCGCACAGGGCAGGTGGGGGCGGGGGGGGGGGGGGGGGGGGGGGGGGGGGGGGGGGCGGCGGGGACGATGAGAGGGAAAGATGGGGACCTCCTGCGGGGCGAGGGCCGCAGGAGGGCCGGGTGATGACAGGTGCGGCGCGGCCCGGGCGAACGACCGGGTGGGCGGACGTGGAGCCGGCGACGGGGGCCCGGGCGGGAGCGAGGGTCGGGCACGGACGGGGCTGCCGGGTGGGGTCGCAGGCAGATGGAGCCGAGGGTGAGAGCGGCGGCGATGACGGTGACAGGTGACAGCGAGTGGCGAGGGGAGGGCCGTCGGGGCTGGGAACGACGGGCGGACGCCGGCCAGTTCCCAAGAGGGGTCATTCTGGCCTGACTTCCAGCTCTGCGGTCGCCGCCCAGGCGGGAGCGCGGAACTCTCTTCGCGGCGCTGGCGGCGGTGTCCCCGGCGGCGCTGGCGACTCCAGGTGTGGGCGCCCGAGGCCTCAGGGCCCGGCCAGGGGAAAGAGGAGTCTCGGAACCGGGCTGGACCTGCCTGATCCAGGAAGCCAAGGACTCCGCGTCCGCGGCAGCCCGGGGCGGCACCGCAGCCGCACCGGCGCGCACGGCCGAGGGCGGCGCCCCTCGCGGGGACGCGCCTCCTCCCGCAGCCCGCCCCCGCCGCGTCGGCCCGCCCCCGTATCCCTGGAAACCGCGGGCGGCCGGCGCGAGTCTCCTCCGTTCCCGCCCGGCCCGTCTTCCCTCCCTCCAGCCGGGTCGCAGAGTCGGCGCCGGCGGTGCCAGGGACGCCAGTGACCAGGCAAGACGACGGGGACTCAGGAGGAGGGTTGGGTGGCTGACTGATAACCTGGGCATGGTCATCCCAGTCTCTACCTGTCCCTGCAGCGCCCAGCCCAAGGCACCTGGGGCACCATCCCTATAACCGTTTGCTCCCAAGATCCCGATCATTCTGACGGAAATACCAAACACACCTGGTTGCTGCACTCCAACCTCCTCCCAGGTCACCCCCCCCCCCCCCCCCCCCCCCACACACACACCTAAGAAGTCTGTGCTATCTCTTACCCGCATCATTAGACAGCTCTGTGGGTAGCCTTTACGCTCCCTTGTGCCTAGGTCCTGCAGGACCCCTCCTGCACAGGCCAGCTCCGGAAAACCCCCACTCACAGCCTTATCTCTGTGGTACTGGCCTGGTTTCCCCTTGGCCCTCTCAGCCAGTGTGCAATGGGACACTGAAACTGCTGGTTAGGCATCGGCTGAACCACTGCGCCCACACACCTAGGACCCCACAGAAGGAGGTTTCACCAGGTAACTTGACAGGCTGCCCTCTCACCTGCCTGTTCCCTGTTTGCAGCTCCCTGGGCAGACCTGCCCGCCAGTCTGGGGGTGTCTTGGCACCGTAGGAGGCCCCACAGGATGTGACTGGTGTGTTCCTGCACATGGTATGGCCTTGGAAGCCCCGGGGACAAAGGGTGTCATGTCCGTGGCCCTGTGTCCTTGATGTGGGGCAGAGCCAAGAGTCCAGAATGAGGGTGTCCAGAAGGCTCACCTAGTAGGCCACAATGAGCCCTTAACTTCTCAACCTCAGCCAAGCCAGCTACAGCAGACACTCACCCAAGACCCACCCGCATTCTCATCCCTGGCAGCTGGGGGAGGATGGGAATTCAGATTTGGGGGGCGGGGGGCAGGGTGGGAGGCAGCCCTAACTGTCTTTCCCGGACGCTACACAGCTCGTCCATTTAGCATGCCCACCTCTCCACCACAGGAATCACAGCTTAGTAGAAGGGGCCTTGCCTCCTCTCTGTGCCCGTACAGGATGCCCTGGCCACAGGCGACGCGACCTGCCCTCTGAATACCAGTCGGGCAGAGGTGGCATGACAGCACCCACAGCACACCTGGCACTGATGCCATGGATGCCATTGGGTGGAATAGGGAAAGGTAAATATAAAGCACTGGGCCTCTTGCCCTGGAACTACCTGTGAGGTCTGGAAGCCATCTCTCTGGGCCATGGCAACAGGCCTGGGTGCTGATCTCCCAGAATGTGACCTGTCTCCATCACTCCTCCACCTTTCCTGCCTTCCTTCAAGGCCTGCTTGCCACCCTCTCCTCAGGAAGCCTTCCATATAACTCTGGGCTAAAGTATCTGCCCCATCTCTGACCTGTCTGGGTGCTTCCCAAGACCCCACTGGCCACCTTTCCATGCAGCAGGAGGACACTTCTGCCAGAGGAAGTCCTACTTCCATGCTTTCTCCTCTGTCCAGCCCCTAGGCTGGACCTGGTGCTAGCACATAAACATGCTCTTGGTCCAGTGTGGGCATTTGAGGGGGCAGGGCCCACGGCTACCTCCCTCAGAGGCAGGCCAGCCAGCAGACTGAGTGCAAAGAAGTCCTGCAAAGGTGGTTCCACCCACAAGTGTCCTTCCTCCTCGGGCCAGGAAACCTTCTGGTTGCAATGGCATGGTCGCTCTGTGCCATGTAAGTATTGAAGCCCTCTGTGTGGTTTAGAATCATTTAATCTTCACAACAGCTTCATTTCCCATTCTGTCCCTAACAGTGAAAAGGAGGGAGATAAAGCCAAATGCCCAAGGTCATTGGCCAGGAGTGGCCTTGCTGAATATCCCTGGCCTCCCGTATCTTCCCACAATGGTCTCCCTTGATTCTCATCCCAGGGAAATTCCTGAGCAGGCAGGCAGAGGCTGCAGCAGGAACTGACATGCTCTGCACATTGTCTCTGCTGGGTGGCCACCTGGGTCCCTGCTGACACCACCCACCAGACAGTACCTCTGCCCTGGAGGCAAGGGGTGTGTGTGTGTGTGTTTGTGTGTGTGTGTGTGTGTGTGTGTGTGTGTTGGGGGGAGGCTTCTAGCTACAGCCCTGTGGGTACAGCCATTAAGGGTGGGTGACAGATACAATGACATTAGAATTTCAGATGAACATAATTTTTTATATAAAAATATGGCTCAAAAGAATTAAAAACTTGAACAGATACTTGATCACCTATGTTTCCAGAATTCAAAGATAGAGACAGATGTCTATCAGCAGCCGAATGATCAAAACCTTAAAGAGGAAGGGAATTCTAACACACCCTACAACATACAAGGTGAGGACATTATGTTCTGGGAAAGAATCCAATCAGTCACAAATACTATCAGACTCTACTCTCATGAGGTCCTTGGGCAAGTCAAAATCAGAGACAGCCAGCAGAAGAGTGGCTGCCTGGGGCTAGGGAGGGGAGTGGGAAGTTAGTGTTTAATGGGGATGGAGTTTCGGTTATATAAAATGAAGATGCTTCTGGGGTTGGATGGTGAATATACTTAATGCCACTGAACTGTATGTTAAAGATGGCTAAGATGGTAGATTTTATGTAGGTATTACCACAAAAAAGCACAGTCTCCCAATATTTGAGATATACCTATACTAAATATGTGAACATACAGTAAATGTTTTGTGACTTACTTGAAATTAAAATGTTCAGGGTTCACTAGGCTACAAAAAGAATCACTGTTTATTTCCAACTTACTGAGTGTCCTATATTTTTTTTTTTTTTTTTTATGGAACTGGAGACTGAGCCCAGAGTCTTCACACTGAGCTGCATTCTGAGCCTTACCCTGTTTTCTTTTTGTTTTGAATTTAAGACAGGGTCTTGCTGCTAAATCATCCAGGCCAGGCATAAACTTGCAATTTTCCTCCTTCAACCTCCCAGACTGCAAGGATTATAGGCCTGTGCTACCAGGCCCAGATTAATTGCTAAATTTTGTGGCCCTTTGTGGGGTCTGGGCATTACCTGCCTGAGGTCACACAGTTCTCCACCATACCTGCGGCACTTGTCACCTGTGGAAATAATGCATGTGCACATCTTAGTTACTTTCATTTGAGTGTCACTGTCACTCAAAACCCAAGATCCACAACTTAAGGGAGGAAAGTTTTATTTCAGCTCAATTTCAGAAGGTTAGAGTCTGCGTATAGGCACCTGACAACAGTGGAAGCACATGGTGGGACAGAGGTGAGGCAGTTCCTCATGGCATTGCAAACAGACAGCCAAGTCAAGTCCCAGAAGGAAGGAAGGAAGGAAGGAAGCAAGGAAGGAAGGAAGGAAGGAAGGAAGGAAGGAAGGAAGGAAAGAAGGAAGGGAAGACAAAGAATGTACCCTTTCAGGTCTTGTCTCAGTGATCCCACTCTTCCAGGTCCAGCCTCAGTGTTCCACTGCTTCCAGGTTTAAGCCCCTAACCCACCAAGTGCTTGTAATCTATAATCCACTACACGCCTGTAATCTATACTCCACCACACTCCCATCTTCCACCACACACCTATAATATACCACGTACCCACAGTCCACCACTCCAGACCACACCCAAATCTGCTAATGGCACATGGCTTCATAGATAAACCATAACATTCAAATCCATGAGACTGCTGGGGGACATTCCAGATCCAAACCACAATACTGGCTCAGGTCCTTAGACCTTGCCAAGATTGGTGGCAGGAGGGCCAAGGAAGGTGTCAGCCCCCTTTAGGTGCTGTGGCCTTTGCCACAATCAGCATGACCTTGATCAGCAGGCAGATATGACTATGCTTGCTTAAAAATGGGAAGACGAAGGTTCACAGAAGCACTCCTGGTCTTCCTGGAAGGGGAAGGGGACATAATGAGACCAGATAGTTCCAGCTATGGAGAGGAGGTCTCTCTTACAAAGCCAAAGCCCATCGCCCCCTGCAGCTGGCTAGGCACAGCTGAGTAGAGACCTGCAAGCCAGTGTTTGGGAAGAACACCTGCCTAGCCACCCCTGGCACGTACACAAACCCACAAGAAGGAAAGCCCCTTCCTATCCCACGGAACACGCTTCAGGCTTGTGAGCAAATGACCTCGTCCTTTGCCTATTTCCCCACTGTCCAAAGGTGGGACCCAACTCCTTGGCCTGGGGGGTTCTGGGAACTGGCAGAAACATGGAACTCTCCTTCGGATGCAGCTGCTTTCTCAAGGGTACTCACATTGGACTGTGTTCCCAGGTACCTGGAGTCTTGGCCTCCCCTGGTAACACCCAGTTGTGGGCCTGGCAGCACAGGTACATGAGGACCTAGTTACACAGCTCTGGGCAGGGTGGCACATCATATCCCTAGAGGCAGATGGCAGAGAGGGAGGAATGAGACCCATTCCCAGAGAGGTCAGAAGGATATTGTTGGGCCCTCAGGATATGGGGAAGGAGAGGCCCTTTCTGATGGCAGCTGTCCAGATACTCAGGCTCAGCAAATCCTGGCTCACCATATTGTCTCTTGTCGTTTTCCCCCTCCCCCATCTTTCTCAGAGGACCCACGTTTAGCTTCCTTCCTGAAAACCAGCTGTGAACCTCCCAAGCTGTCCCTGAGAGTGTCTGTTGCCTTCTGTGTGGCCCTAGGAATGCTGGTGTGGGCTTTCCTGTGGAGGGTCCTGGCACTGCCTCTCTCAGCAATTCCTGGCTTTCTATGACCAGGGCCAGCAAGCAGTCACATTGATACTGCCCACCGAAATGGCTGAGGTGACCTCCAGGAGACAGCAGTGTGGAGAACATGGGCAGAGTCCTCCCTCCCAAGATTCTTGTACTGTCATTTCTGCAGAGCTTGCAGAAATGAGTCCCCATCCAACAGGTACTCCTATGACATGACACACAATAGTCTCAAGTAGTCTGCCAGGGCTACAGAACAATGCATGTCAAGCTCACACTTGAACCTGAGTGGGTTGGCTGAGTCTAAAAGACCAGGCTTTGATTCCTGAGAACGCAGCTATTTGCTAGGAAGTTGGCCACTGGGAAGAAACTCTGTCCTCAAGAGAGATGGTTCTCAGTCAAGAGTAGGGCTTCATTACTAGTTCAGGCTACTCTTCCAGAACCATGTCAATGTGATGGCATGGCCAAGCACAGATGGATCACGGATGTTCCCTGCCCCTCCTGCCTCCACCAAGCTCAGATGCCACCTTTTTGAGCAGCCACCTGCAGCTGTACACTGGTATTCAGACTTGTTGCCATTACACACTGACCCTGGACTATCCATCCCACCACTTAAGACCCTCCTGGGAGGTGAACACAGCTTTGCTACATCCTGATGTCCAGAAAAGCCACTGCCTTGGAAGAAAGCTCTAGATCTCTGCTCAGAGAAGGAACAGATGTGGGTGTGGGGGGTATGCTTGTCCTGCCCAGTTTTGGGGTTTGATCACTATGCCCCCAGCCCTTGCTACCCAGTACTCAGTCCCATCTCTCCCTTGGGCTGGCACCATCTCTGCTATGTCCAGATAGAGCCATCCCTTTCAGGGCAACCCTGGCTGCCAGATCATGCTGAGGGCTTCAGACACACCTGAGGCGTGGGGTTCCTCTATCCTTCCAGATACCACACTCAGGAAAAGGTCCATAGGATGCCGATGCTGCCTGACTGGCTCACATGGGCCTCTCAGGCTCTGCTCGGGCTCAGCCTTCAACTCTGCTGAGGGACCCGCCCACCCCTGGTCTTTCCCTGCTTGCTGGCATGTATGCATGCCCTTGGGAGCCCAGCCAGCCCTCCCAGTCCCTTCCCTACACATCTCCTCTGACATCCTCTCCACAACAGGCCATTACAGCTGCTCTGACAGTCCTGGCCTTGGACTGAGAACTGCCTGCATGGGAATGTAAGGGGTGGACTCTGGGATGAGGAGTATCTGAGCGCCCTAAGGCAAGAGCCCTGCAAGAGCAGCACAGGAGGCTGAAGCCTTCAAGCTGTGATTACAGAGATGGCCACTGCCACAGAGGACCAGGGGGCATGCAGGACAATGGCAAGTCAGTAGCCTGGAGGGTCTGTCAATGAGGTGAGTTTGACTGTAAACCTCACGTGAAGGTGTGGAGATACTCTTATTTCTTTCCACTTTTAAATGATGCAAGCATCACAGGTCATTGCGGCCCAGTAAGACCCCTGACTGACAGTCACCTCCCTTCTGCTCCACTGCATGGGAAGTGCTCGGTCTGTAAGCAGCACTCACCACATGGTAGGTGCTCAAGGAGCAACCCTGGTGACTTAGGGAGCCTGTGACCACTCAGCATGCTGTCACCCTGCTGGCAGAGGACCACCATCCTTACTCAGCCCAGACTCTCTCAAGCAGGATGTCTGGGCTGCAGACGCCCAAGCCCTGGCAGCTTGCTGTCCCGTACAGCTGGGTCTCCATGCCACAGCTGCTATGCCATCTGGTGAGGGCTACAGGCCTCCTCAGGATGAGGTATGGTCCTGAAACACAAAACTGTGCATACAGTCACAGAGGATGCCACCTGTCCTGTAATAGTTACCAGAATACCATACAAAAAAACTATCAGCGTTCCTCTCCAGAAGACACTGCTTTGCAAGACCTGGAAGCCAGTCAGATGCTGGCAGGAGTTTCAGAGTTGTGATGGGCGTGCACGGTACTTCCAGCTCTATGCCACAAGCTTGGAGGGACATGAGATACTTACGATCCCCACTGGCACCCAGCAGATCCTGAAACACTGCTGTTCACAGTGGGAAGAAATGCTGTGGCTCAGTTAGAGGTCGGCTTCTTTCCTGTTATGTTCATAAACTTTGATTTCCTTTCCTGACTTCATGTGTGCCCTTACTAAGGACCCTTGTGTGGACTGGCCTGCCTCATGCCACTCTGTCCACCACAGCACCTTTCCCTGAGCTCCCTGGAACTCCAGTGCCTGCAGCTCCCATCCAGGTGTTTCTCCAGTTCCCAGTGATGCCTATAAGAAGGAGCCCCTAGTATCTTGGTAAACCCCTTGACCTGAACTTCCACCAAATGGCAAAAGCACCTGTGCCCCTAAAACGTGGTGATATCAAAGGCCCCTGGGCAGCATCTCCCGGTGGAGAACATCACCTCATTCTAGGGAGGAACCATTCCAGGGTGCCTGACTTGACTCTTCATGCATGAGGTTCCTCAACGCCCTGCAATACAGACTGGATGGCTTGGTACCATTCTAGAGTCTTAAGCTGCTACAGTGAAGATGCCAGGATGTGGGAGGAGTCCTGGACACACATCTCAATGGACGGGGAGAGTTCAGGACAGTGGGGCTGAATTGTATTAGAGCATCATCCTTTTATGATACCTGTGTGGTCCAGTGTGTCCCAAGCTCTATGGCAACTGCAGACGTGAGTGCTGAGCCAACACTGGCAATGGGTGGCATCAGCTTTCTCCCCAGGGCCTGGCAGATGGTCACAGCTGAGTGAGTGGGGTATATTCTCTGTAGCCCCTGGAGTACCTGACGGGCACTTGTGGTCAAAATGTTTGAGGATACTTGGGTTAAACACATGGCTCACCATGGGGATAAGTTCAGAGGACCACATAGGTGGTCCTGGCCAGCTCTCCCCTGTTCCTCACTAGGAGGCAGGACAGCAGGGATCAAGTATGTGGCAATGTCGGAAAGGGCCAGCTCTGACTGCTGGAGATTCATTGGGTATGGCTGGCTGAAGATGGGTTGAACCTGTCCATCTGTCCTCGTCAGCTGGCTGGGCCATCCTGCCCTGAGTCCTCCCATGGCCCTGACTTGTGGCAGTGTTCATGCCCCACACCCTCCCATCCCTTTCTTGCTCTCTCGGTCCCCTCTTTGTACCCGGTAGGGTCTGTGGCCTGGGTCCAAGCTCTCCACACTCTGACCTGACCTCACCTCTGTCCCCTGCATGTCACTCTCACTTGGAGGCCCTGTCCTCTGATGAGGCAGCTTAAGGGATTCCCCCACCACGCCCTGTTTCCCATAGGATAGCACCTCTAGCCAGCACCCACACAGGCATCGGAACAAGCCTGGGCTGGGGCAAGTGACTCACTTAGCCCACAGGTGTGGCTGGCTTGGGCATAGCTCTGTCCTGAGTCTTGGGGACCCATCTCTGGGACTCAGTTTCCCTATCTGCATACTAAGTCATGTTTATCTGTGGGAAAGCCTGGCCCCACTTATTGTGGGAGACCCTGGGGTATCCCTGGTGACAGGGCGGGGCCCTAGCCCTGATGCTGGCAAGGTGTAATTCCAGGCCATGTCTCTTGGCTTAGTTCTTTCATAGTGCGCACATGGCACATACCCGTGGACTGACCTGGTGATCAACTGCTCAGGCTTACCCAGCACGAGCCTTGTCTGAGCCCTGGATTTCTGTCAGCCCCAACCCAGCCTAGGGATGTTTACAAACAGCTGCTCATCTGCTGGCCCTCCTGCCCGCCAAGCCCAGGCCTATGTCTCCACTTCAAGATGCAGGCAGAGCTCAGGCCTTTGGGGAACTGAGGTCAAGGTAGACAGTGAAGAGCTGAACTGATGGAGCCCCCAGAGGCTGCCCTGTCACCCAGCCAAGACTTTAGAACCCAGGGAGCATTCAGCACAAATGAGCAGCGGCTTCCAAAGTTGGCCCGAGCCCCAGGAGAGGCGACCACACTGTGCCACTGGGGCTTCTCTGCCTCATCTACCCTATCTGCCTCAGCCCTCATCCTACTTCTGTCCTACAAGTCCACTGGAGGGTTCATTCTCCTGCCTGCTTAAATGATCTCCCGCTCCCAGGCCATCATCCCACCCCTGATGAAGGCATACTGGTCCCAGAGTCACGACTCCCCCTGCCGGGGGCTCACCTGCCACAGTCTTCAGTTACCACCTCAATGTCGACCCACCCCAATTCTGAGCCATGCCATTGGGAGACGGATCATCAGGTCAGTAGTCACGAGCTCTAGCCACCGCTGGGGCATTATCAGGACATCAGCAACTGTTGGGGCATTATCAAGACATCAGCACGAAGGTCCCATCCAGCCACTCAGACATGGAGGAAGAAGCTGAGGCCCATGGGGGAAAGGGACTGGCCAACGACCCAGGGGAATGGCAGCTGATGCTGCAGCTGAGGCCTTCAGAGTCTGTGGGGCGCAAGCTGTGTCCCAAGACTACTGTGGGTGGATGGGGCAGGGAGGAGGTGGGGAGAGGTTTGATTCCCCCATGCTGCCACCAAAGTCTTGGTATCAAAGACAAAGAATGGTACCTCTCTATCCTCAGGAGGTCAGAATCGGGATGTCTGGGGCCAGGTAGAGAGTGCCAAGAACGGGAGGCAGGTGCTACAGCTCATTCCTGTCATCATCTGAAGTGTGTCTCCAAAACCCACGTGCTGATGAAGTCCTAGCCACAGGACCCAGAATGGAGCCTTACTTGGTTATAGGGTCCCTGAAGTTTTCACTGGCTCAGATGAGATCATACTGTGGGCCCTAATCCAAGATGACTTGTATCCTCATAAAAAGGGAAATATTGAGAGATGTGGAGAAGTCGTGTGAAGATGAAGGCAGAGATTTACAAGCCAGCAAACTACAGAAGCTGGGAGAGGCCCAGGGCAGATCCTCCTGTACAGCCTCAAAGGAACCAGCCCTGCAGACAACGGTCTCAGACTCCTGGCCTGTGGAACTGTAGACAATAAACTAGTCTGCTGTCTGTAGTTGTAGTTCTTGCTCGGCAGCCCTGGGAATTCAATACAATCCTGACTTCTGACACCCAGGCCCTGAATGAGATACAGAGGGAGTTGGCACAGTCATCACGTGAAATGGACCTAAGGTCTCCCCTGGATAGGGAGCTCAGAGACCCAAAGCCAGATATAGGTGTGTGTGGGAGGATGTTAGGGACATTTTCTCAAATGCAAGGCACCAAAGACATGGTGCCAGGCGTGTGGCGAAGACAGGTACAGGAAGAAATGTGTATGCTAGACAGGCTGAGGCTGGCTTGGTTGCCTGGGGCTTCTCCTAAACTCACCCAGGATTCCTGACTATCTCTGGATCTAGGCAGGAGGGGTACCCATCACAATGGGACACTGGCAGGCAGATTGAGAATGACAGGAAAATCTGAAGGCTCCCCAGAGATCACAGCAGCTCTCACTGTGCTCCTGATGTCCTGTTGCTCCTGGGACTGTCTCCTGGAACGAGGTAGGGTTGGCCTCAAGAGAGGGAGGACTGCACCATTCTTAGGGACTGTGCCTCAACACCTCCATACCAGGAGACCTCAAGCAGCTCAGGGCACCTGCCCAGGCCTGTTCCTAGCCAAATACTGCCAAGAGAGGCTGCCAGCGAGGTAGGAGAAGGAGCTTCAAGTAGGTAGCTCCTGCCCACAGCCCCTTGTGGAACACTGTACCGTGCTGGTGACGGGGCAAGCAGGGGCTGAGCAGAGGCTCGCCCACAGGAACAGGTGACACAAGTCCTGAGTTCTGACCTGAAATCACAGCTATCCGAGCCTGTGGAGGGCAGCCTGGCTTAAGGAAAGATGTCCTATCTCTCATTATTTGGATCACGCAGGCCCAGACATGGCAAATCCTGGGCCCCAAGCCCAACCTCACTCCATCTGGCCTCAGTGATACCCCCTTCTGACCATCTCTCCATGCAACATGGGCCCACAGGTAACCCCTGCACCACGGGTACATGGTATGGTCATGGTTACGCTCACATGCTCACTGGCCACTCCTGCTGGCTCTGGAGCCGAGTCCTGCGGCACAACCACTAGGCCAGTGTGTTCTCAAGCCCTCTCCAGGAGCACCTGCAAGGCACAGGGCAGGCCTGCAGCCATGAGCTTGTACTGTCCCTAATCAGCACTGCATAGAACCACTACTCATCAACAGAACAACCAGCTGACCCCATGGGGGGAATAGGTGTTTCCTGCTGATGACATGTTGGGGCTCCTGGGCTGGCAGCAGCATACCAAAACCATCCCCTGTATATATCTGGGACTACCACTTTATGCCCTGAGCCAAGGAAGGACTGGAGGGGCTGCTTCAAAGAACTGCTGTAGAGCTGGCCCCAGTGAAGGAGAGGCAAGAGCCAGGCAGGTGTAAGGGGAGGAGTGACAGGTTACAGATCTTAATTGATGGAGCCTGGGGCATGGGAGCTGAGTGGGGAAGGCAGCTTGGTGGCCCTACCAGAGCATGGGTCATGAAGAGCCCTTTCTACTTGTGGTTGCCATTACTTGGTAGAGATATAAGTCTCCATGGAGAGACTCATATGGGGTGTGGGGGCAGGGCGCAGGGCCTGAGGCTTCCCAAGCAGCCCTGGCACTCTCTTCCCAGCACTCTTTAGATTGGTTACGATTATTCCTATTCTCATGGTGAGCCAGGCAGAGATCTTCCCACCCAGAGGAGAAGAGTGGCCTGTCCAGTGCAGGAGACTCAGCACTACAGCAAGGACCCAGGCCATTGCATCAGGGCTCCCTCGGGTGTCCCAAACGTGGCCTCACGTTGGAGATGATGAAACCTCAGGTCCTTGTCACATAGCCGGAGGCTGAGGACCACGCTGGGGACCCACTGTGAACTATACAAGTGGCTGCAGTTTCTGGACAAGACAGGAACACAGAGCCTTCTGGTCCAGGGAAAGGCAAGGTACTATGAGGCTTTTGAGAACCTCACCGGACTCAACTGAGGCATAGATGCTGGTGGGTTCTGGGACGGCCAGGACCATACTTTATGGACACAAGAAGAGGACACAGGCCTTTGAGGACCCTCTCCTTATAATCTGTGCTCACAGCCCATGTAGACTTGAGTTTTATAGAAAAGACTGAGGGTCTTGCTCTTGGGCATGAGGTGTCCACTCTGGCTGGCATTTAGGTTGAGACCTCACGGCACAGGAGCAGCTGGGCAGTTCCTGTTAAAGGGATAATTCCAAGACCCTTTAACTCCTAACTGCTCCTCACATTGGACTGTCAGTCCCCTCCTGTGAAAGACTTTGAGAACAGGGTTGCTGTGTTCAAAAGGCGTTCACCTCTACCTCCTAGTATGGCAGGCATGGTGTGGGATGAGCACAGGTCCACTTGCAGGTGTTTACTGAGAACTGACTTTGGACCAGCAGCCAGCACAAGCTCTGCAGAAACAACAGAGAACCAGACAGAGAGGTCGCTGTGTCTAGGGATACTGAATGAGCAGACAAGGGAAAACCAAACTAAGGACCAAGAGGACAGACAGGTGCCCAGGGTACGCTTGTGGCTCAGAGACAATGTTGCCGGGACAGGCAGAAGCAGAAGCAGAAGCAGGCTGGCTTTCCATCCAGTGTCCCGGAGGAAGGCAGCGCTGCCTGCCACAGCGCCCTTGGTCCAGCTGCCATCTTCTGGGCCTGCTTCCTCACCTAAAAAATGGAACAACTGTCCTCACAACTGGCATAAGTTGTCCAAAAATGCTTCACAGTGCTCCAAATGGAAGCCCAGCTCCTCTCCTCTAAGTTTTGGTCACTCCGGCGGAGGGTGAAAAGACTCCTTTTACAAATCTGAGGAACTGGAGAACATCTACCCCACCCAGAGGGGCCTGTTGAGCCCAGCAGGCATCCAGGTGGGAGGGGCCAACACCCCTCCCAGGAGAGACCTCTTTAGCAGTGTGGACTCCACTGAACCCTGCAGAAGAATGGGGTGTATGGCAGAGGGGTTAAGTTCCCCAGAGAACCATGCCACCAGGGGCCACTAGAGGGCGCCCAGTCCTCAGAGGCCAGGACTGGCGGCCCTGAACAGAAGAGGATGCTCTAGGGTTACCACTGCCCTGGGAGATCCACCCTATTTCTCTCCACACACGTGGCACCTATGCTCTCTGCAGTGTTCGGGTCCCACAGACCACTCTTCCATCCCGGAAGTCCCACTGCTTCCAACAGAGCGGCACCCCCTTAGAGGGGCACTGGTGTCAGGGAGGCGATACTGTCCAGAATGTGTGCCCTCTCCAGCCTTGCATGTCTGAAGGAAATAGACACCCGACCATAGCTGACATGATATGCAGCTGCAGGGGACCGAAAATCCCAGCTGGGTGGACTCACCACCCACTGAAGAGATACCAAAGCTAAGCGCTTGTCCGGGTTTCTAACCCTTGCAAGGTCTGCCAAGACCCAAGTGCTCTGGCCTGGCCCCACCTCAACTTCTCCGCCCTGCCCTCTCTCTGCCCTTGGTGCTGCCCCCACTCCCCTTGTCTCTAACTTGGAACAGCAGCCTGCGAATGCAAGCAAGGTCAGAAGGCCTAAGATGAGGCGAGGCTGAGTGGCATGGCTGTGTTATGGGGCACAGTGGGCTTGTTGGCTTCTCAGAAGAGTAAGTTCAAGACTCTGGGGTGATGAGCAGGGGCAGCTGTTCATCTACTCTGACCCGCAGTGCCTGGGGAAGGACCTGGCAGGCCACAGACGCCTGGGTCCAAGTTCCTATTTGTCAGGTGTGTGTGTGTGTGTGTTTGTGTGTGTGTGTGTGTGTGTGTGTGTGTGTGTGGTGGGGAGCAGAGATATATGCAGAGCACGGGCAAAACTGCCAAGGGGGCTGCCTCCTGCCCCCGCTGTAGGAGGTGGCCCAGCAGTGGCTGGGATACATCTGCTGAGGGAGGCCCTGGAGGACCTGAGATGGGCCCTGACCACAGAGTCAGACTGTGGCAAGGCCTATAGATTCTGCCCCTCCCAGGGATGAGATCCAGAGCCTCTTGCCACCCCCGGCAAGGCAGAGCTCTCTCACAGTGATGCTATTATTGTTTTCACTCAGCATGCCCACGAAGTGGTCACTTCACAGCTGCTGGTCACCCTGTGAGGTCCAGCCCGTCCCTTACTGGACCCCTCCTGTTTGGGAGGCACCTCCAGAACAGGAACTTGGCCTGCTCTGCTCCAGAAGACACACTGGGGTGTGTGGGGGGCGGTGTGGTGGTGCTCCACAGGCACCTGAAGGAGATGCCCGTGCCTGGGAGGTCCTCAGGACACTGCGTCCACAGTCCGCGCTCACACACAGTTCGGTCCCGGAGCTCCAGGCCGGCGGGGAATGGAGGGAGGGGTTGGGCAGCTCCGCAGGCAGCTGCAGGGCCCAGGCAGCCGCCAGGAGGGCCGCTCTTCTTACAAAGAGATGACACGGCCCCTGGGCAGGATCCAAGGCGCCGACCACCTGCAGCTGGGCTCGCTGCTCCTCAGTGCCCCAAGCACCAGTTGGGACCCTGCAGGGGCCGGCGCGACGCCAGCCTAAGTTCCTGGCCCGGGACAAGCGTGGCACAGATCGTGCTCAAGTGCACATCCCGCTCACCCCTCCTCGTCCCACCGCCAGCCACGAGAGCTGTCCGTAAAATCCCCTTAGGCTGCCGCTGTTGGGGACCTACGACAGGAATCCTGGGACCCAGAGACTCGGAGGGGTCCCCACTCCAAGGCCACAGACGCTTGCAAGGCCCGGCCACGCCGAGCGGGGCAGAGCCCGCTTGTCCGCGGTGAGACGGGCCGCACGCTGCCAGCGCCGGGACTGCGCCCCACCGGCGCGCCGGGCCGAGCCGTGGCCGAAGACGCCCGCCCGTTCCCTGGCTGGAAAGAAGCGCACTTCTCCCGGGGCGGCACGCTCCCAGCGCTGCGGGGAGAGGGCGGAGTGGGTGTGAGGGGACTGGGGCGACTGCGTGGAGCGCATCGCGCCGTGGGGGTGCAGAGTGGGGGCATGGGGCCACGCAGAGCTGAGACTGCTGGACGCCTGGGGCAAGCGGCCGTGCGGCGCAGACCAGGGGAAGGCAGTGGGCGCAGAGGAGATCCCAGCACTGTGGGGTACCCGGACGCCGCACCCTCACTCACCAGAGATCTCTGCCTGCGGCACGTCGCTCAGGCTGAAGCCCTTGGCTCCGTAGACCTGGCGGACTTCGCTGCAGCTCCGGCTCTTGCTGGCAGGGTCCCCACGGGCGAGGGCGACGAGCGCGGAGGCCGCGCACAGCAGCCACCAACCTCGGGCCCGGAGCTCCATGGCGGGGCTGGGGGACCCCGGCCGCCCGCGCGCGCCTTTCTCGGATCCCAGCCGGACCGGCGTAGCCCCTGCCGGCTAAGGGCAGCGCCAAGGTCCCGGCGCGCTAGGTTCACGGGGCGGAAGCAGCGGCGGTCGAGGAGGTGGAAACAACAAAAGCCGCCGGTGGCGGAGGCGCGGGGCGCGCGGGACGCGAGGTCCAGTCGCTCGATCGGGCCGCCCAGAGCGCGGCGGGCGAGAGCGCAGCTCTAGCTCTGCGCCTCCCCCGCCGCCCGCCCGGCCCCTAGGCGGCCGAGCCGAGGGGCGGGGCGGGACCCGGGCGCAGGCGGGAGGAGGGGCGCGCCGGGCGGGGCGGGGCGGGGCGGGGCGCGGCGCGGGGGCGCGATCGGGGCGCGCGGGGCGCTTCTTGACACTTGGGGGACTCACGGAGCCCTCTCGGCCCGCGCGAGCCCGCCGGTCGCCCTAGTTAAGAGGGAGAGTCGAGGAACACAAGAGCTGCGGCCCCTGCCCGAGGGCGCCCCCACGCCCAGCTCCCAGGGCGGCGGCGGCACCACCTGTGCGGGTAGGGGCGTGGGGGGGCTGCCGAGGCAGGGCTTCCCCCGCCGGACGTGACATCACGCCCTCCGTGCGCCAATCAGGGCCTTCCCCGCCCCCAGCCGAAGTCCGCACGGGTCCCAGTTTCTCCATCCCTGGCTCTGCCCGGCGTCCTGCACCCTGGCTGCTCGCCTTGCTCCAGGCTCCTGCCGCGCCGGCTGTCCCGGACCGAGGTGCACACCTCCGATCGCCGCCTGTCTGCTCGCCTGCCCCCGTAGCCGCCTCTCTTGCGCCCATCCCAGCCGTCTCTCTGCGACCTGGGGCAACACCTGGTTTTGTGAAGGGTGGGGATCGGCACCGGGAAACTAGCTAAGAAACTGCCCCTCAACCTCACAGCTCTGCATAGTGGCAACAAACGACTAACGTTGGCAATGGGCGGCCGTGTTTTGGTTCCTTCCACGTGACTGTTTGGATGTTAGAGAAGCAAAAGCGACGGGACAGAGGCGGCCTGTGGGCTTGGCTGCCAGGCGGTGGCAGGTAACCTCAGGAGAAAGGATAGGGAGGGGACCAGCAGACCGGATTGGAAGGGAGTGTGCTGGGTGACAGCACGAATGCCCCTGCATAAGGGAGCGCTGGGCACAACCCCTGCTCTTATGCTGACCCGACTGAATGCCGGGTGGGCTGTCCCCAGACTGCAAAGGGGGCCTGCAGGGTGGTCTGGGGAAAGCGAGATGAGCACCAAGGGCGCTGTCTACTGAGGCTGATGTCTCCTGACCAGCTGCAGACCTCTACCCCCTGCTCCTCCCCTCTCCTCTGCTGGGTGAGCAAAGAGGGCCTTAGGCCACCGTGATCTGAACCCGGTCATAACTGAGTACTTAATTGCTGGAAATATGAGCAAAACAAAGACGTCAACATCATTGGCAGAGAACCCCGAGATAACCCTTCTGTGGTATACAGATCTTCCCCAAATATCCTCTGCCGCGTCACAGTTTGTGACTCACAGACCCCTGTGCATGCTGGGCCAGCTATTTCTTGCCTGGGCCTGGCCTGGCCGTGGCACACCTGCTCTGGGCCTGCCTGACTCCACCTCCTCCATCCCAGCTAGATGCACCTGGCCCCAGCTGGCTGGCTCCCTTCTTCCGTGTGCCGCCTGCCTTTACCGCATGCCTGGAGATCAGGGAGCTCCTGATTCTTGTTGCTGTGCTAAATAAAGCTGATGGAGTTCCCTGCTGTGACATGTCACGATTACTGTCCAATACCTTCTCTTATCCTGACCAGACTCAATGAATCCTTAGTGCAGGGTTGTTGCCCAGGCCATCTTTCAGCCGGCGGATGGCAAATCTTAAAGGTGTGGCGATTCCAGCCATGGCGAGGGCCCATGTAACACAAATGTATGATCGCAGTTGCCTTTGAAGAAATCTTAAGCACCACCTGCAAGGTGGCAGCATCGTTCCCATCCACCATTCCTAAGGCTCGCAGCCTGGATCCTCCCCAGGGAGGAAACATTCTGCCACTAGACTCAGTGTTCTCAGGGCCATAAAATCAAGGGTGCTGGTTGTATGGAGCACAGGGCCCCTTTTAAGAATGCCTGTAGGGAAACCTGAGGGGTGCATGTTCAGTCTTCCAGGGCCTCCCCTCCCTTGCCAGAGTTGGGCTCTTGCTGCTTATTCCTGTTGATCTCTGTTGGGTATGCCCCCACCCTTCTTACTGAGGTAGTGGCACTGGGGGGGGGGGTGCCCTGAGGCCCTTCCAAGGCTGGGTCTTGGGGGCATCTCCTTTAACAAGGTACAGTTCTGTTCCCACCTGCTGGTCAGAACGCAGCATAACAGAATGTGGCGTAAGAGGCAAACGTATTGTGTCTCTAGCTAGGTTCCCTTGAGCTAGCTACTGGTTCTGTTCCTGGATCAAGGGAAATGCAGGCCCAGGACACAGTGGGAGTCATACTCGCCAGTGAAGGAGTGGCTCAGCTCTCAGTTTAGTGGTCACCTGTCTCCTAAGGGCCAGAGAAGAGGTGCAGACTGCAGTGCCATGCTCAGCTCAGGCTGCCTGCCCTGGGCAATCTCTAGAAGCTGGAGAGGCCTTGCCTCAAAGGGAAAGGGGGTGTGACCACCCAAGAATCCCCGCCCCCTTCAGTGTCAGCCTATGGCTCAGATGGAGCTCAGGTCAAGAGAAAGGACAATTCTGTCAGCTGTAGGTGGGGCAGGGTGCAGCAGGGGGTCCCAGTGATCAGAGCAGGCTCTGCTGAAGTCGCCCAGGCACAAGTGACAGGGCACTTTGAAAGGACAGAGGGAAATGCCTCCTCCTCATTGAAGGCTCTGACTCATCCCAAGTGCGTCCCCCGTTTCTGTCCAGCTGTCCCCAGGGAAACTCCTTCTTTGTTTTCCCTCTTCATCGTCATGGGCAGAAAAATTATATTGAGATACCATTGCTGGGAGAGGGCTTGTTGCCCCCAAGTCTTGGCTGCTGGGGTCTCATTGTTTCTGAGAAAAGAGCTGTCTTGGCTGGCCCTGCCCTGTTTATCATTGGCCCCTGCCCACAGTTTCTACCAGGGTAAACCTAGGATGAAGGCCAGCCCTCCGCCAGGCCAGGGCACAACTTGGCACAAGCCCCCTGGGGCATGAGGAGCTAAGGCCAGGCTTCTGCCCGGAAGAGCTACAGTCTAGGGCAGCCTGGGCCGGGGATCACAGAAGGACTTTGAGTGAATGGCTGTGGCTGTCAGGAGCCCCACTGGGTGTAATCCATGAAGATGGGTGGGAGGATAGCTAATACTGCTTGCTATGGCCGCCACTGTATCTCACATGGTGTTAACTAAGGCCACCTTCTTGTGAGTTGGGGTCCTAACCTGTCCAAAGCACAGAGGCCCAGACGTGGGGCAGAAGCAGGAATGAATGAACGCAAGAAGTAGAACAGAGAAGCGCATTCAGTAGAGCTGAGACCTGCCCTCCTGTAACCACAGAGTAAAGAGCTGAGGAGAAAGGGTCATGGGAGTCCTTTCTGGTGGCCTGATGGGCAGTTTCTGCATTCTAGGTTCCTTGAGGAGTACCCTGAGTCCTGTGGGGCACAAGTTAGTGGAGGATGCCAAACCTGACATGGCTCAGAAGGCACGGAGGGGCTGGACTCCATGGTCCCTGCAGTCAGCAGCAGGCCTGCCAGCTTTTGTCTTCCTTAGGATGGTTCCGCTCTTGCCCTAAACACCTTGTGTTGCAGGGTCCTCTTCCCCATAGCTGGTGGAGCGTGACAGGCCTTGCTATCTGTTCAGCGTTCAGCTTCATGATCATCTTTCAGCCACTTCAAACATGGGTTTTCAAAGAGCCTGAGCAATTGAAGTCCCTGCCATCCATGACATGCTGATTGTGAATGTCAGTGCTGGTGACAGCCCTGATGAGAAGGGCTGGTCTTGGTGTCAGTGAGATGTATGGGATGCATGCCTGGAGGTGGTTGGAGTTAGAGGGCATGGGCCAGAGATCAGGCTGTGAAACTCTGACTTGTTGGGGGCATACAGAACATCCCATCGTGGACTGTGAAAGACACTGGGGTCCCCACACTTCGGCAGGGGTTTGGGAGCTCCTGGGGCAACAGCCAGATGGTGATACCTAGGAGTGGCTGGCAGCCTTGAGTGTTCAGGGAGCAGGACAAACAGCTTTTCAGCCAGAGATCTTTCTGTAAGTGTGGTAGGCATGGTCGCTGCTGGAAGGAGAAGGATCTGTAGTGGCTTTATAGAGCCTTGGTGATGGGATCGGGAGCTGACCTCCCCAGAACTTCTCTGGCTTCTGGGACTCCACCTTCCAGTGTGCATAATGCTGCTGCCTCTCCCTTTGATACCTGGGGAAACATCAAGTCTCAAGCTAGGTTACAGAGCTGTCTCGGTCCTTATAAAGGATATCAGCCAGAGACTGGCTCTTGGAACGGCCTGGGTGAGCTCTGGGAAGTGGGAAGCCACTTCCAGCTCAGCTCAAATACATTTTCCATCTCTGGAACGCCCTCTGTCATGGGCTGAGTTCTTAGTCTAGAGAATCTGGGCTCTACATCGGAATCCCAGGGAAATCCTTGCACTCTAGGCCTGGATCCTTCCCCCAGAGATAGGCCTAGGGGCACCAGGATATGCAGGACAGAGACCATAGGTGCCATTCTTCTCAAGGGTGGTCTACCTATATCCACCCTCATCTCTCCAAAGTCCCTGCCTGGGGCACTCAACTTCAAGGCAAAGCACTTTGGCAGCTGCTCTGCTCTGCCAAGTGAATCCCTTTGATCAGCTGGAAGTCTGGGCAAGGCTGCTTATATAGGCCAGCGGAGGGGCAGGCCAGCTCAGAGCAAGGCTGGGCCACCCATACGGCTGCACCTTTGGCCCTGTCTCTCTGGTCCCCGATTGCAGAGGCGCATGTTCAGGCAGCCTTGGTCCCTGAACACAGAAGCTTTCGGATTTCCTGCTGGGAACTGTCTGCCCTCCCTCCTGCTCTTCCCATCTGGACTGCTGCCAACTTCTTTTCTTCCTGCAATCCGTATGGTCTGGCTGATCTTTCTAAAACCTGCTTGAGTCAGAAGCCTGCGAGGACTGTCTGCACAAGAGTGCAGAGAGCTCTTAGCTGAGGGTGAGAGCAGCTCTCCAAGCTTTGCCCACGTGTCAGGATGGATAACTCCATTAAGCCAAATACTTCACCTGCTCCACTCAGGTTCCAGCTTCTCTGCGGGAGCTTTCCTAATGCAGAGAAGACCTGCTATTGTCTTGGGCTCCAGGGATGTGGAGCAGAAGGGTTTTCTACCCCTGCAGACAAAGCTCCTGAGATTGCAATGAAGTGAAGCCCTTTCTGTACCCTTCTTCACCTTTGAGTGACAACCAGAGCTGTCAGCAAGCCTGGACTCAGGACTTGTTCCAGGTTGAGGCCAACTGAACACATCCTCTGCAGGTGCTCTGAGGGAAAGGACTTGCCTCTGGGTGGAGCTGGCCAAAACAGACCGCCGCTCTCACCTTGGTGACCAAGATCCAGTGCACAGCCTGTGACGAGTCTGGTTTCCAGTTGTCATTCTTAGGAAGAAACCAATTAATGTCTAACATACCCTCCATGTTGCTCTTTGGGGGTTGGATGTAGCATCGAATTTGGCAGGTTAAGGTGGTGAGATTCTTCCTCCAGTGCCAGGCTGTGTGGCAGTTCCCCATGGGTAGGCTTCCGGCCTCTGCTGTGGAAAAGGGCCATCAACAACACAGGAGTCCAGTGGAAAATTCTTTTCTCGTGGCACCCGGATAAAGTCGCCCCCTTACCTCCATGTGCAACCACAGACTCAGTATTTGCAGAGCTCCTGATAGTTATGCTTGCCTCTGGGGCCATATACCTAAATGGATGGCAGGTGGCAACTCACTGAAGATTGTGCTGCCCTAAGCAGTGCTGGAGGAAGCAACTTTACCTCACGGTTCATTCCGATATTGCGGTTGCTAGTGAGGATACTGTGGGGACTGGACGACTTCAGAGGAGGACCAGGTTGTACACAGAGCAGAGACTGACACGGAGGAGCAGAGGACAAGAGCCTGGGGCGTCTGTTCCCCTGACTGGAACCAGGAGTTATGGGTCTGGTGGCAGATGGCTATGGCCTTGGTGGCCCTGGTCGGCAGCCTATTGAAGGAGGAGGCTACACCCCTGACTGAGGAGGACCTAGATCTTTTTAGGGCCAGGGCCTGGGTTTTACAGAGTCCCCAGACTGGTCAGCACCATGGGACGCTGGCCTGTGTGGGGCCTCACAGGGAAGAGCAATCCTTAAGAGAGAGGCTTTGCCAGGGCCCAGAGAAAGTCTTGTAATCTGGGCATGTGAGACTAAGTCCCTGGGAGTTGGCGGGGAGGAGTAAGAAGGCCCGGGAAGGCCCCTAGTAGGTAGGGCAGAGGGAGGACTGTAGATTCATGGCCTGCTGATCCTCCCCAGGGATGATTGATTCCTAGCAGGGAAGACTAAGGGGTCTGCATGCTTCTTTGTGAGCAGGAATATCTTGCTGGGTGGGAGGAGATGTATGGCCCGAGCCAGGACCCTCCAACCCTAGGCATCGCGGCGGAGGCAGGCGAGGTGAAGTCCCTGGCGTCTATGGGAAGGAGTTGATATAAGGTCTCTTTTTGGTATGGGACAGGCTGCTTGGTTCCTGGGCGGGGCAGGGGAGAACAGCCTTGCAACCATAAGTAGGACCAGAGGCAGAGGAGGATCCCAGCCTCTGGCATTGCTCACAGGCAGTGACAGGCCTAGCCTGCCTGGGGAAGGAGGAGCAGGGCGAGGGCAAGACACAGCTGAGGAATTCAGCTTGAAAGGGGAGGTTGGTGACTATCCCTGTGACTGCGATCTGGCCCAGAAAGTCTGCCCCGTGGCCATGCCCAGTTCACATTTGGGCCATTTTGGGGTGAGAAGGATACAGCGGTGGCCACTCTTGCTGGGGAGGAGCAGGCATAGCAGGTGGAAAGGCCCTCTCTACAAGTGGCTGGTGATACGATTGACTGGCCTGACCCTTGGATCTTGCCCTCCAATGATGATCTATAAAAGCATCCTCAGAGAAGACAGCCTCACCCATCTTGACCTTACACCAAAGTGTTTCCAAGATCTGAGATGGGAGCTGAAGGCTAGTGGTGGGGAATGGTGGGTGCTGGCCTGCTATGTTCTTGCATACCCATCTTTGGGCCTCATTTCAGGGAATCTCATTGCAGATAGAGGGTATCCTGATACATAAATTGTTCCCTGAGTAGCCCCATATTCTTAAATAAAAAGAAAAACAAAGTTGAAGGTCTCACATTTCCCAAATTTAAAACTCACTACAAAGCTACAAATCAAAACAGTATGGCATCGGCAGGAAGTCAGAAACATAGCTTATAAGAATAGACTAGAGAGTGCAGACATAGAACCCATATGTCTGTGGTCAATTGACATTGGCAAGGGTGTCAAGATCATTTAGTGGGAGAAAGTATAGTCTCATCAGCGAATGATGCTGAGACAATTGAAATCAGATCCCTACCTCACACTATAAACACTGGTTAACTAAAAATTGATCAAAAGCTTCAAAGAACTAATACTTTATAATTCTTAGAAGGAAACTTTTGGGGAAATCTTCATGATTTGGGATTTAGCAAAAGAACCTTGGTCATGACACCCAAAATGCACACAGCAAAATTAAAAGTAAATAAAGTGGACTTTGTCACAATTAAAATCTTTGCACCAAAGTACACTACTGTGCACTGGATCTTGGTCACCAAGGTGAGAGCGGCGGTCTGTCTTGGCCAGCTCCACCCAGAGGCAGATCCTTTTGTTCTGAGCACTGCAGAGGACATGTTCAGTTAGCCTCACCCTGCAACAAGCCCTGAGTCCAGGCTTGCTGACAGTTCTGCCTGTCATCAAAGGGGAAGAAGGGCACAGGAAGGGCTTCACTTCATTGCAATCTCAGGAACTTTGTCTGCAGGGGTAGAAAACCCTTCTGCTCCACATCCCTGGAGCCAGAAAGCACATTACTAAGAGAGTGGAAAAAAAGCCTTGCAATTTTGTTATGTGAATTTTACCCCAATAAAAAGCAACCAGAGTTGTTGTAAAGTGTAAATTTGTAATTCACCTGGAGTTAGAGAGCAGTCATCACGGAGTGCGCCTTGTGTAGCTTCCTTATCCTTATTCCTCCAAAGTGGGCACCACATGGAACACTGTGGTTAGAGAAAAAAAGATAAAACCGACCCATAAGATGGTGCTTCCCTCTTCCTAGAAATAGCTGCACAAGCTGTGTTATGGGACTCAGGCATTAGGACCTGACCTAAAGTATCCTTGAAATCCTGGCAGAACCAAGTCTCCAAAGACCACGACAGGGCTTCTGGAACTAGATTAGAAATGAAGGAGCTGTCTTTAGTTGCAGGATGGCCTACAATTATCCACAGGATCTACCTTGTCCAGCATCTCTCTCCCCAACTCCAACCCCAGATATGTAAATCCCTCAGCAACTACACGAACAGTGAAAGGTGAGACAATTTTGAACACCTCTCCTGTCTCCTGGTTAGTCAACCTACAATAAAGCTCTCTCTTCTTGCAAATGTGTGCAGGGCATTGGCTTCTGTGCAAAGAACCTTTTGGACAAAGAAAGAAAGGTATAGTCCAGTAGTGATCAGCCTCATTTTGACCTCAGCACCTAACTAGGGCCTGCATTTGCCACCGTGGTGCTGGGTTTGGTTCAGGAACTCCAGGCTCTCAGAAGCCTTGGGTGGGGCCAGTGTGTGAACCACTGGGAGCTCCTGCAGGTCACTCATTGGAGGGAAAGAGACAAGGAGTGTCTGAGCTGAGGCATAGCTTCTCAGGCTCCAGTAGAGGACCCATGATTCACTAAGGGTAAATCAACACTTTTGTAACGAAAACAGTGTCACTACATTGTTGGATTTTTAGGATTTTAATAATTTGTCCCCTCCAAAAAATCACACAGGAGCTGAATCCCCGAAGCAGCAGTGTTGGAGTTGGGGCTCAAGTCCACCCTAACAAGAGCTTGTGGGAGGGAGTTTCCTTCCTTGTCTGTTCCTTGGGAAGACATGGTGGTGCTCGTCCCTTCTGGAGGATGTAGAGTTGAAGGCACCTTCTTGGGCGTGGGGTGGCCCTCACCAGACACCAACCCTGTTAGGACCTTATCCTGGGTTTTCCGCTTTCGGAACTGTGAAGGTTATCCTTCTGTACTTTGTTAGTTAGCCAATGAATGGCACTGGTGGTTTAAGATCACAGGTCATGTGTATAGATAGGTACCACATCTTTAACCATTCCTGTATGGATAGACACAATGGAATACTATGCAACCATAAAGAAAGACAGATATGAAGTGTTTGAATGAAAATGAGGCCACCTAGAGTTAATAATCCTCAATGAAATGGACCAAATATAAAAGACTGACTATAGATGGGTGTCCCTCTTGTGAAATTGACAAAACTAATAACATAAAAAGCCCCCCCAAATGAATAGCAGGGTAGAAAGAGAGTCAATGGTCAGATAGAAAAGGGGTGCACCACTGAAAAAGGGGTGGACATAGAAGCTCACTAACTCCCCAAGCTGCATGATTCTAATGTGGTACAGAATGTGGAATTCAAGTATTTACAAAAAGAATGTTAAATTTTATGTCACATGAATTTTTTTTACCGAAAAAAAAAAATCACAGGTCATGGACCACGCCAGATCACAGGGCAGTGTGTTGGTCCAAGTGGCAGTTAAAACCAATTCAAATGCAGGTCAGGCCTGAAGAGTTATCAGCAGACCAGGGCAGCTGGACCCTGGCCTAGTAAGAGGTTATAACAATAATAAATAATAAAATAAAAGCTATGTGAATGGGGTCTCCCTGTACACCTTATCTCCAACCTGTGAGAGCTGAGGTGGCTGTTAGCGTGTGGCCGTCAGGAGGGGGACGTACACGGTGTAGACACACTGGGAGGATGACTCATGCCCTTGGCAGACAGAATGGGATAGTATGAGAACTGTGGTTCGTCTCTGGAGATTTCCATTTAGTACTTTGGGTAACCAGGGATGACCGAAACCAGGGAAACCAAAACCCTAGAAGGAGAACTGCTCTATGTAAAAAGCGTACAAAGAAAGTTAGTTGTGTTTTTAGTAAGAAAAATATAAAAGATATGTAGGTTTGTGTGAAAGAAAATTTGTGATATTTTTAGAATAACAAGAAAAAAAAATAAAAAGGACAAAGAACCTAAAGAGAGAAAGTTGTAGAACTATGAAGTGGGAATTTTACTTGTGGCCAAAGTACTAAGATTAGATAATTTTTGTCTAATTATTGTTATTATTACTGTTTTGATACTCAAGGTTAAACCCAGGACTGTTGCACAGAGCTATGTTCCCAGCCCTTCCCTTTTTTGAGACAAGGTGTCCCTAAATGACCTAGGTTAGACTTGAATTTGTAGTCCTTTGGCCTTGTATCGCAGAGTGATGGGATTATAGGCCTATGTTCCCAAGATCTGCTAGATTTTATGTTTCATAAAAGCAATTCCAATAACGTAGTGATGCAAAGTTAAAATTGCTTTTTCCTCTGTTAATGACAGTTCTCTCAGAGTGTTGATCTGATCCTGAATATAAAAGATTCTAAATATGAAAGTAATTGGCCTAGTAAACCAAGATTTTGTATTTTACCAATTTTCTAGGCTTTGGGTTGTCTTTTATCACGTCTTTCATTATTTAAGAAAAGTAAGTATTTTCTACATAAAACGAGGTAAAGCTGGATATGATGGTGTGGCGCTGTAACTCCAGTATTCTGGGAGGCTGAGGCAAAGAACTGCAAGTTCAAGTCCAACCTGGGCAAGTCAGTGTCTAAGAAACTTATCTGGAAATGAAAAATAAAATAAAGTAAAAAGGCCCCGGGATGGAGCCAGTACTAGGTCCTGGGTTCAATTCTCAGTACTGCGCACGCATGCATGTACGCACACGCACACACACACACACACACACACACACACACACACACACACACACACACACACACAGCAAAGCTTTTTTTAAAACAACTGTATAACTTCCTATATCTGCCTTTAAAATCTTTTGCCTTGATGCTGTTTAACTAAATATTTTAAATCTTTTGATATTTTTGATAGTTTCTCTAAACCACATTTTAAATGAAGTCTTTTTAGCCTTGAATTAACTCTGGGAGTTTCCAGAAGAGCTCTTGAAACATCTCAAAAGAACTTATTTCCTCTTCTTGCAAAGAGAGAGGTATTGGACTGAAGAGTCTTGCCTGATGTGGTAGAATGTGTGAGCAGCGTTATGAGCGGCAGGCGGTGCTTAGCCTTCTTTAGGTTAATTTGTTATTGATATAAGTGTTCTAGAAGTTGTCTAAAATTTCTAGAAATCTGATGCCTTCTGATGTAATGTTATCAGTCACACATATGGTGTTAAAATTCTCTATGCCACGAAATAGCCAGACTTTGAAGGAAGCTCTGATATAAAATTATAAATTCATCACAAATAAGGTTTTTGACAAGTACAGGTTTCTGATTAACTTTAAAATCATGCTAGAAAGAATTTGAATAAAAATTTCTAAAACTAATGGAAAACTGAACAGCTAGCCAAGTATTAGGCAAAATGAAAATTAATCCTATAGGACTGAATTTACTAGTGAGAATAACTGTAATTTTTATAACGTTTTTTGCTTGAAATATTGATGGCTTTGTAAGTCTTGTCTTTTAGAGTTAAGGAAACTTTTCTCTCCTTTATGTTAAACTGTCTATAACTTACAATAATTTAATAAAATACACTTTATAAACCATATTGGAATATTTTTTCTCCTTATCTGATAACTTACGAATTTGGAAACTCTTAGTGACATTTTTATTTGCCTTATTGGCATCTGCTTAGGTTCAGTAACAATGTGGTGATGTGTGGCAGCTGTCCTGTAATGGTAAGTAATCGGGCAAGTCCTTGGTGTGGTTTCTTAGCCTAGAGAGGTTTTTCAAAGGTCCAATCTGAGACTTCTTATAACCAGATTAAAAAAAAAAACCTGAAGTTTCTGGACACTGAGTTGATAAGCCTGCTTGGAGATGACCACGAAAAGTATCTAATCACAGTTCCCAAGGCACTTTCATAGGATCTGGCCAGGTATAGTGAAAAAAGTTTTTCTTTTTCCCCAAAAGAAGAGTAACTACAATTATCATTTTATATGAATGAGAGTATAAAAAGATAACAATAGAAAAATTAAGTATAAATTCTGTTCTTTTTCATAAATTCATTTTGTTTGAGTTTTTTTAAAAAAACTTTCTGCAAAGTGGATAGAATCTTGACTTTCTAATTTCACTAAAAACAAAAACTGCCATTTTCTCAAGTCCTGCAAGCTGAAAGCCGGATGGGGTGAAGCTTCAGGTAAACCGCAAGGACAGGTCACATTTGGACCGCTTTTTGCTTGCTAATGTGTGGGTTCCATGGATCCTGGAGATAGCACCGCTGTCTGTATTCTGCCACCCAGAGATCTTTCCAACTCAAACATGGAAATCTCAAACCAGCTGCCCGCCATACTCAAACCCTGAGATCAAGCTGGGCCGTGGAACTCAGGCCTGTACTCTCAGCACTGTGGAAGACTGAGGAAGCCAGGATCACAAGTTCAAGCCCCGCCTCGGTAACTTAGCAATTTAATGAGACTGTTTCAAAATGAAAAAAATAAAAAAATGGTTTGTGAATGTAACTCAGTGTGGAGACTCTGAGATGAGTCCTCAGTACCATGAAAACCAAATAAGATCATGATTTGCTCCAAATATTAACTTTCATTTTTACTTTGTTTTCATAGAGTAATACTTTGAATTCCTTCTCAGCAATTCGATCCTTCTTCAAAATAGAGCATTCTGGGTACCTTAGCAGCTCAGCAAGGAGGGGCCTGTGTCCTTCCTGATAGGAAGTCTCTTTATTCTAGTATAAAAGAAGTGGTTGTCCTGCTTAAAGGTGGTTGCCTTTTTTATTTCTTGGGCCCAGCCCTTTTAACATTTTTGTTTTGAGCCAGAGTTTCACTGAATTCTCTAAATTTCCAAGGCTAGGTTCAAACTTGTGATCCTCCTGCCTCAGCCTCCCAGAGTACTGGGATGACTGATAAGTAACAGCAACACTGGAGAATTTTTCATGAGCTAAGTGCTGCCTGACCACTATTGTATTTGCTCTTGGCTGGCTGTTGTTTCCTTCATCCTTGTGCCCAGGTCCTTAGTTCAGAGCATCTTCTTGGGGATTGTAAGTACTTGCCAACAGCTGCTCATATAACAAATAATTGCCATGTGGATTAGATAGCACGAAGAACTCCATGAGTTGACCACTGAAGCCTGCCATGACTGTGCTGTTTTGGAAAGCGGTGGTCTCATGACCTTAATCCTGTGCATCTGTTAATTATGATAGACACGTCTCTTTGTCTCAGTGATGATGCCAACAGTGCTGACACATTCCTGAGAAGAAAGACCAAGAGGAGCAATTATTAAAGCAAATCCAAATGAGACCAGACTGAGGAATTCCTGAGCAGACAGAGCTAGCTAGGTAGGCTTCAGAAGTGACTTTAACCTGCTTAATTTGCAAACTCAAGCAACACTTGAGCTATTTCTTAAAAATGTCTCAACCAATCAGAAGTAGCCAAGAAACTAACTTATATCACTAGGAATTTTTCAACAAGCTAGACCAACCTTGCTTTACTTTTATGGCCGTCCTATAAATGTGTGCCTCATGCGTTTCCTTGGTGGCACACTGGAACCACTTTGGTTTGGAGCTGCCCAATTCATCAGCAGTTATTTGCTCAAATGAACTATAAAGTCTTACTGTGCCTCAGCTTATGCTTTTGACAGTGTGTAAAAGGGACCAGGCAAATTGTATACGTTGTATAGATTTTTTTCCCTAAGTGAACCTTACGTAAGACCTAAGGGTCTCTCCATGGCATGCCGACATCTTAACCTTCTAATCATCCATGCTCCAGGCGGGAGCTGAGTCCTTCAGTTGGGTCTGGTTTTGCTCAAGAGTCTTGTTGTACCAAACAAAGGGACATTAAAACTCCACCAGTGGCTTTATGTGAGCATAAATGAGTATGTCTATAACAAATCACTAGAAACATACCTGCTGACATGCGGGTGGTATATTTAATATTTTAAGCAGATTTGGCCAACTTGTCCTCCAAAACGATGAAGTCTGATAAAGCACCTGTTACTTGTGCTTCTGTCAACAGTCACGATTAGCCTAGTGTGAGGCTCTGTCAGCCTGAGAAATGAGCCAACCCCTCTGGCGCGTCCTCATCTGTGCTTCCTGTTCACTGGGAAGGTGAACATTTTTTTTTTTTCATAAGTTCGCTCACCGCTTTCAGGTAGATGTTTCTGTAGCGATTTGGTTCAAGTCCATTGCCATTGTCTTCATTTTTGGTCTCTTTTGTATTGATTTTTTTTTTTTTCAAAGAAGCTTTTTGATGGATTAAAGAGCAGGTTCTTTGCCTGGGATTCTTGCTTCCGATGTTTCCCCTTCCAGGTAGCCTCTTATGTGAAATGCCAGCAAACACGTTTTCCCACCACAACCTGGTCGGTTTCTAAATCCTCATATTTTGGCCATTTTACATAACTCTGGGCCAAAGTCATAGCGTTTAAATAGCATTCCTTTATAGGATATGCATTTCTTGTTTTAAAAAATGTCTTGACTATTCTGTAAATATTCAATTCTATATGAATACAGAATTCCATCTGTCAAGTCCTATAAAAAATGGTTGAGAATAACCCTGAATTTATAGATTAGTGCTGTGAGGCCTGATATCTGCTCAAAATTGTGTCTTAACATCCAAGAACTTCATGTATTTCAAACTTCCTCTATCCAGTTTCTTTCATTGCTTTAAAGTTTCACAGTTATCATCCCTTAGGCCTTTTATGTTTAGAATTTCTTTTAAGTTTATGAGCAGCATTTATTCTCTCTCTCTCTTTCCTTCTCTCTCTGTCTCTCTCTCTGTCTCTCTCTGTCTCTCTCTGTCTCTCTCTCTCTCCTTCCTTTCTTTCCTTTTTTATTTTCTGGCACTGGAGATTGAACCCAGGGCCTTTGCACTGAGGTACATATCCAGTGCCTCTAAATTTTTTTTTTTTTTTTGAAATAGGATCTTGCTAAGTTTCTAAGCTGCCCAATCAGGGCTCAAACTTGTGAACCTCCTACCTCAGACTCTCAGAATGCTGGGATTTCAGGTTTTGCTACTGGGCCTGGCTATAATATATTGAGTGTTGATTTTTTTTTTCCCCTTACAACTTCACTAAGTTATCTAATTAGTTGTGATACTTTTTTGTGGGGGGAGGAGGAAATAGGGTCTTGCTCTATAGTCTAAGTTGGTCCTGAGCTCCCTATGTAGCCTAAACTGACCTCAAACTCATGGCAATCCTCTTGCTTCCTCCTCCTGTGTGCTGGATTTTATAGTTAGTTCTAAGAGTTTCAAGTTGATGTTTTCTAGTTTTGAGGTAGGCAGTCAATAACACCTACATTGATAATAACTTGATCCTTTTTTCCTAATATTTATGCATTTAATTAAAATATATTATTGCCTTTGCTAGATGCCTAGCTTAATAATAATAAAAAAGTATTGGTAATGATTAAAACATTGGTTTCTTCTCTTGACCTTACAGGAAGTATTTTGAAAATTATATCATTCAGCATGATATTGGCTGAAAATTTCTAGATGAAACTATCATCAAAGTAAGTTTTTTTTCTGTTCTTTCCCTGCTATGAGGCTTATTTTATATTTTATATTATTTTTGTTTCAGAGTTTTAGTAGGGAAGAACATGGAAGTTTTTCAGTATCTGTCTCAATGATCATAGCATATTTATTCTCTCCTATTGTGATGTAATGAGGTTTCCTGACATAATGCAGATTTCCTGTTGTGTGGCCATCCTTCCATTCCAGGATCAAATCTTACTTGAAACTGAGCCTTTTCAATACCATTCTAAGTAATGTTAAGGTCAGCCCCTAGGCCTGTCTCTTGCGTAACCTTGCTGGCTTCTCTTGCTTGGGGGGTCTTCTGTACTGAGCTCGAACATCCAAACCCTGGGACTCTATCTTTGCCTTACTGTGGCTGCTGTCCAACCAGGCCTTTCTACATGGGGTCGCTTGCCAGCCTTGGCCTACCTTCCTCTTCTGGCCTTGGACATCCTCAGTCTAGCATGTGCCCTGTGAGCTGAGACCTGCTTCTGCTTCCTCTAGAGTTTCTGTGGCCTGTGCAGGGTCCTTGAGCAGCATTTTCCCTGCCAAGGATATTGTGGTTTAGATCTGGAATGTCTCCTAAAAGTCTAATGTATTTGAATGTTATAGAGTATCTATGGAACTATGTGCTGTTGGGAGATGGGGACCTGGTTTGGAGGGGTGGATTATTGGTGTGGGGTGGCTTATAGGTATGTGATGGATTATAGGCATGTGGTTGAAGATAGGTATGTGGTAGATTGTAGATTATAGATGGGCATATGGAAGATTAGGGGCTTTAACCTGGAAGGGCTGGAATGCTGAGGCTAGATCCAGAAGTGGTGGATCTCTGGGATGGGACCTGGAATGGTATATGCTACTTTCTCCCAGAATTGGCTCTGTTCTGTCATATTGTGAGGAGTTTTCTCTCCCAATCTGGCCCCATTCCACCATTTCCAACCACCCACTTGTGAATGGACTGTGACTTCCAGAATTTTTAAGCTAAAACGAATCTTTCCTCCCTAAAGTGGTGGATGTTGGGTATATTGTTCCAGCAACAAAAAAAGTAACTAAGACAAAGGGACCATGCCTTCTTTCCCTGGGGTACTTGCTGCCCTGGCCTCTCCTGAAAGTAGGCAAGTACCTCAGGTAGAACTACACATTTTTCTCGTTTCTCTTGGTTCTGAGCAAGTCACAGCCAGATGTCTTAGTCAGGATATTGGTTATATACCCCTTTAAAAAGTAGAAGTTTATTCTCACACACAGTTTCAGAAGCTTCAGTTCATGTATAGTTAGCTGGCAATGCCAGAAGGGCCTAATGAAGCGGGAAAACCCCATGTGGCACGGTGGCCCTGAGGCAGAAAGCCAAAGGATCGACCAAGGAGGGACACACTCCCTTCTAGGTAATGCCCACACTGACCCATCCCTCCAATCAGGCTCTGTCTCCTAACAGCACATGATGTCATTCATCAATGGATAAATTCTCCAATGAGCACTGTGCTCCTACGATACAATCATCTCATAAACACATGAGACTTTGAGGATCATTTTAAATTTGAACCATAACACCAGGCTAAGAGTACCTGAATATCCACTTATTCTGGCCCCTCACCTCCAGTGTCCTACTCTTCTTGTCCCAACTGGGACGAGTCCCCACCATACCTAACTGCTGATGTCTAGGGAACCTGCATCACTCTCCCACAGCATCTTCTTAGAATCGGTCCTTTGAAAGCCTGCACTTGGTGTACAGAAGTGAGTGCTGTCTGAGACAGCCACCCAAAGAGTCCAGGTGCTGGTTTGGGCCTCTCCTTGCCTGGTGAGCCTGGCAGGTCTCTGAGCTGTGGCTCTGATTCTGGGCAGATCTGTAGTCAGGACATGCAACGGAAGTGAAGACGCCCACTGCTTAAGCTTCTCAGAACACAGCTGAAACCGCTGCTCAAAAATGTTGATGCTTGGCTCCAGGCCCTGGGAACAGGATGGATGGCCTTGTCATTACATGTGGGTGTGTGGCTCAGCGGCTGCCATTGGGTGTGGTGCCCATCTGTGGGCAGCCTGGGGCCCTACCAGGACCGGCCATCCCCCACTGCAGGCCATAGATAACTCAGTCAGGCTAGAGTATTCTCAGCTCAGGATGACTGGTCAGCATGAACCCAATGAATTGGGCAGCAGAAAGTGGTCCAGAACCCTGCCTGCCTGCCTGTCCTGAGAGCCTATCTTGGGGCCTGTGACCATCTGGAGTCCTAAGTCCCAGGTGGCTCACACCTCTGGTTTGGAACCAAGTGCTTGCTCTGGAGTAATCGTCATCTCTCACTCCCCTGCTCTCCCCATATCCTGGCGTACTCCTTTCCCAAAAGGCCAAGCATAAGCCACGCCCCCAGTGCCTTCTCTGTGCCCCCAGCCCCACTCTATGTGTCCCAGGGTGCTAAGCTTTTAGGGCCCCCTAAATTGTATCCTCTAGTCTGTCCCTCTTGGCCCAATGAGGGGCTCAGGGAAGTGTCTGTTGGATGGACGGGTGAGTGGTGGGACAGAAATTCAGACCTCAGCCTTCTTTTCAGGGGCTCTTCACAGGCTGCCCTAGCCCTCTGCCCAGATCTGGGGTTCCCACATACTTGACTGGTAGCTCAGGATCTCTGTAGACCTCACCTGGCCACCTGGATTGTGCTGGCTCTGACTCCCTTCGGAGACCACCTTATTGACAGGTATAAAATAAAATAAAGTTAAAATGGAATAAAAATTTACAAAAGTTAGAAAAGGCTCTGTGAGGCTGTTTGGGAAATTTTGATGACTGTGGCAGTCGGCAGCAGCAGACCACGTCTCCTTTGGAATGTACAGTGGTTTTGTTTCTCGTGCTTTTTCTTCTGTAAATTATAGGAGGAAGGGAGATTTGGCAAAGTACAGCGCAGGACTTGCCAAGCCCAAACTATTTTTAAAAATTACAAGATTTTTGCCTAAACTCTCAAAAGGCTTCGATTCTGCCTGAAATCTGAGGTCGGCACAGTTGGCCCTGATGCAAGCTTGGCCATGGGTGGGTGTGGCATCGGGCTGGTCTCTAGCATGTGGCCTGAGAGGTAAGTGAGGCAGGATCCCATCCCTCCAGCACGCCTTTCCCACTGGAACTATTTACCGGCTAAGAAATGAAGTCCTAAAGGGCCAGTGGCCTCAGGGTATTTCAGTGTTCTGAGACCCCAGGTACTATTCTGTGAACACAGAGGAATGAGGGAGGAGCCAAACACAGAGGAATGAGGGAGGAGCCATAACCACCCAGATGTCCGGATTTCCTGGGACTCCAGGCGCTCTAATCTCCTCCTGGTGGACCTGGCTGCCCTGGCTAACCTGGCTACCCTGAGCTCAAGTTGGGAGAGGACTGTCTGGCCCCACTTTGCTTTCTCACCCCGAGATGAAACCTGGCCTGTCCCCCTCATCACCCCGTTGATAACTTTCCATCAGATCTTAAGGCTTAGCAGGCAGGGCCAGTGTTTCCCCTGCGTGGGGCCTCCGGGGCATGGGGACTAGTTCTTCTGTAGTTGCTTGTAAACCTGCCCAGCCCTGCCCTGGCCTAGATTCCTGAGCTCGGTTTAAGCTGGTCACACCACTCAGAGGCTGGGGACAGCTGCTGAGACCCTTGCGTCACCTGTGCCTCCCACTGCCCTCTCCCCTTGCCTGGCCTCTGCCCTACTCCTGCCCTGTCCCTCCTTCTCTCTGACTCCCCCTGCCTTCCCATGCCCTACCTCGCAGCCTGTCCTGCTCCCGGCTCTCCTTGCTTCACCCTTGGGCAAGATTTTGGACTGTCTCTTCATACCTGCTCCCTGCCCCAACCCAATATGACACCTGCAGGGAGCATGCCCAAGGGTCCCCTGTGGAACTGGCTGGCTTCTCTCTGATGTAATCAGCAGGGAGGGAGAAGTAAAGGCAGGTGACCTCTTGAGATACTGATAGAAGATATGGGGTCCAGGAACTTCCATGAAGGGTCTTGGGATGCGATGGCCCTCGTGGGTGTTGTGTGGTCAATGGAGGAATCTCTCACTCAGCTTCCCAGGATTCTCGTGGCTTTCTGGGACACAAGCAGAAGTGCCTCCTTTGTCCTGGACAGAATGAGGGCCAAGGTAGATGGGAATGTATAGAGAGGGCCTGGTGTGGGGCCTGTCACACCCTGTAGAGCTGACCCAGGATGGGCTATGGAGGCTGTTGGCCAGATGCAGAGAAGCTCAGGTCAGGGAAGGGGATAGACCTCACAGTATAGTTTCCTGCTCATAGGCGGCATCAAGTGCCTGACAGTGGTGTCAGGGCTGCGGAGGGTGAAGATTTCTAGAGTGGCAGGTGAGTTAGAGTTAATGTTTGTGGGCAGGTTTCTCCTATTAGCGATGCAGACTGTCCTGGGCTGGGTCTCTGTGAGTCCAGAAATCAAAGCTATTCTGAAGCCATGTTCTCATGGGCCTAAGGGGTCTGTCATGTACAGGGCTCAGAGTTGAACAGAGGCACAGATAAAGGTTCCTGTTGCCCTGTCTCCATGGGGTGGATGGTAGCCACCTTGTCTGCTGTGAGCCCAGATGAGGTCACCCTTGACCTATCATTGTGGGAGTGTCTGGCCTACCCACTGCTACCAGGCCAGGTGGCACCAGCTCTTCCAAATTTGTTAAAGTGACAGTGTGTGGCTCTGCCAAAGGGGACACTGTGTGTCTCCTCTCTCCCTGGGAACTGGCTTTTTTGGGTTTCATCTCATCGGGTTGTTCTGCCTCTCTGAAAGGATCTCTGAAAGACAGATCTGAAGGCTATTTTTTGCCAGAAATGATGCTCTCCTATGGCTTGTTGTATCCCAACAGAGGCCCTTGTGTCATTGATTTGGGTCACTTTGTCAGCTCCTAGGTTTGGTCCCTGTAGAGAAGTCTCACTCTCGGGATTTGAATACACAGCATGCTTCTTTTGTGGTTCTTTGGGTGCTCCTGGTTTTTCCGTTTGTATCTTTTTTCCATGTTGAATGTGACCTATCTACCTTACCTCTTCCCACATAGCTCTAGGCATCTCACCATGTATTTCCAGGTGTCCTACCCCTGTGGGAGACCTGTCATCCTCCTACGACATGAGAATATTCTTCTTTCCGATATGTGACAGCATGTGTTTGGCTTGGTGTCACGGCTTCCAAGCCCAGCTCTTGCACTGTTTCTTCAGGGAGCAGTGTTTTCATGATGTTCCATGGTAAGTTTTAACCCAAATGTTTGCTTTTCTGTGTTAAATGTCTTTCTCACATTTTAAAAATCGTGATTGCTGTTTTGATTCAGCCATGCAGAGTTGACATCTTCAACACATTGAAGATGTGTATTCAAGAGCATAACCTACTTTTTTATTCAATCAAAATCTATTTGTGTGCAAATCTATTTGCACTGTATAATTTTCTTCCCGTAGAACTTTCTCACTTCTTTTAACATTCTTTGGAAATTTATTAGTTTTATTCCTATGTTCAATAGTTTCCCCCTTCCTTCCTATTCTCTGTCACTTGTTTTCACTTGTATTTATGAAAGCTACATATTTCTTTTATATTATTTTTGTACTCAGTCATCATACAAGGCTCTGCTTTGACTTATAGAAATGTTTAGTTAATTTTCTTATGATTCTCTGGGTGTACAATCGTATGCTTTGAAAATAGCGTGGACTTTCTCGCTTTCTCTTTCTCTATAATGCCTCTTGTTTCGTCTGTTCCTCATGGCACCCACCAGCTCTACTGTTGCAAAATAAAATAATAATGCTGATGTTCGCTCCTTGTTTTGCTTTAATTTTTTTCCCCCTTAAGAAATGGGGGTCTCAAAGGCTGGGCCTGGGGGCACAGCTCTTTTATCCTAGCATTCTGGGAGTCTGAGGCAGGAGGATCCTAAGTTTGAGCCCAACTTGAACAATTTAGTGACTTGGTGAGACTCTCTGTCAAGAAGAAAACTAAACACACACACACACACACACACACACACACACACACACACACACACACAATGAGCAAAATAATAATAACCTTAAAGATCTCAATGTGTTGCCCAGGCTGACCTCAAGCTCTTAGGCTCAAATGATCTGCTTTTCACTCCTGAGTGGCTGGGACTACAGGCTGTGTCGCTATGCTCAGATTTGCTGTGATCTGTGGGACCGGGGTTGGCTTTCTCCATTAAATATGGTGCTGATTTTGGGGAAATGTAGGTATCTATATCCCATCAGGGAGGTTCCCATCTGTTTTTGGTTCAGAAGCCTTTTTATCTTTCAGTGAGAACAAATGTTGAATTTCATCAAGAACCTCCCTTCCCGTGGGTGAATCGTGCCAGGAACTTCCCCCGGGACCAGCCCACTCTTCATAGACGGCGATTTTCCAAATGTGCTCTAGGACCTGTTTTCTGGTATTTTATTCAGTTTTTCAGGGAGCTTCATAGAAGAGGTTGCTCTTTTATAATATATGTGTATTTTGATGTCAGTATGATGCTGGCCTTGTAGTAGAATTCTAGAATGGTGTTGGAATGATCCGTTCTTTGAGCATTTGATTGAATTCTTTTGTTATCCTGTCTGAGCCTGGTCTTTTTGGGAAGCTGGCTGCTTGACAAATTTCTCTATTTTTCTTCTGGTAATTGTTCTATTCAGATTTCTGTCTTTCTCTAGTTAGTTTTGGTAAATTATGTTTCCTAGGAGAATATCCATTTCATGCAGTTTTTCACATTTATTTGCAGAGTTCAGAAAGAAACTTAGCTGCTTAGCTACTTATATTTCTTTTAATTTGCTCTATTATTTTTACATAGTACTTTCTTATTTTGGTTAATTTCTCACATTGTTCTGTTTAAGCTTCTAACATTTCATCTATTTATTTATTCTGCAATTTATTTCTACCTATTATTTCTATCTATTTATTCTACAATTTATTTCTACCACTAAAAAATTCATCAATTCCTAGGGTATTCAAATTTTCATTTCTTTTGCTTTCGTTTAGTATATTTGTTTTTCTTTAAAAATTATCAAGTTCTATGCATATTACATTGATTTTAACTTATTCTTTATAATTAACACTACATTTAAGACTCTATTCTTGGGAGAGCGGTGTTAGATGTATCCAAAAGATTCTAATAATTTCTTTTTTTGCTATTATTCTATTTGTTACTTGTTGTTTTATATGCCTAAAGTTGTTTGCACCATTTCTAATTTTGAAATTTGTTATTTCCTGAGCCATTCAATGTGTCGTTCATTTTTTTTGTGATTTTTCCAGAAGTGCTGATTTCCAGAACACAATGTTTAAAAGTAAGTAATTAACGAGCTCTATTATCCTATGTATGTCTTTTATTTTCTTAGCAATGTTTGACCACTGGGTCTGTGGTTGGCAGGCAGATGAGCGGGCTTGGCTGTGTCTCTGTCCTTCCCTGTCTCGGACACTGCCCTTTGGCAATGGGATGGCCCCTCCGTGCCTTGTCCCGCCCATCGTGAGCTGCACCCCTGCCCTCAGCCTTTTTCTTTGCTTTGTTTAGCGGTCCGGCTGGACTTTGGCCTTTTGTGATATTAATTCACAAGCCCTACTTGCCGGGCTTTTGTTGGGCTTTATTGGCATTGCCTCCCCTTTTATTTATTTCTGCCTGTCTAAATCTAAATATGCAGTTGACATCGAAGTGTTTTATGGTTAAATCTGAAAGTTTTCTTTTTAAATCAGGGAGACTTTAGTTCATTTTTATATATTAAAACTTAGTTTTGCCAAAACATTTTTCAGTGTTTCTTTTTCCTCACCTTTCACCTCCTTCCTTTGTGTCCCGGGTGTGTGTGTGTGCGTGCACGTTAAGTGTGCACATTTCTTCTGGCCAATGAGAAATTTGCGTTTCATTCTAATGGATATTTTATATCAACAACTTTACAGAATGTTTGAGTTTCTCTGTATCCATTAACAATATCCCTTAATTCACTGATAATAGTTGTAAAGAGATTAGAACATTGCTTTATTTTCTCTATGTGATCATAATTAATATTATAATTCTTAATGTTTACTTTGTGCTGTTAAATATTTTTTGAATAATGTTCTTGCTTCTTACAGATAAGGATATCAGCATATTTCCCCTTTTAACCCAACTTTTACTACTTAATGTTATTTCTAAATTCTTAGGACACTTGACATCATTATCTGCAATTAATTACTATGTTTATTTTAATTTTGCTCCTGCAATTAAGTAGAATGAATATTCATTGTCGTTCCTGCCGCCCTGATTTTTCTCCTTATGTCTTGCTTTGGCTGAATTGTTTTGTGGTAGTTTTCTTAAAAATAATTTTTTTTCCCTAAGAGAACATGCTTCTTAAATTCTTGAATTAAAAAAAATTATTGCCTTTATACTTGAATTTGACTACCTTCTAATAGAGAATAGTGCTGTCAGGAAGTCTGAGGCTGCCAGATATTTTTTTCTTTATTAGTGGCTTGATTTGGGGGTCAGGAGAGAAAGAAGGAGGGAAGCTGGGTCTCCACAGAATTCTGCTAGCATTTCTAAGTCTGGTAAATACGAGGATGTTTTCATGTTGCCTATACAGCGATCTTTAGGATTAGTGTGCCTTAAGCCTCCCATGTTTGGGTAGTGTCTTCCGTCCTCCTGTGCTTGGTCTGGAGTCCCAAGTTGGCACACACCCCACACTTCTCTGTCCTCTGTGGGTTTGCATGCAGACCATTTACAGAAACACCTGCCCAGCTAGGAACAGCGGTGCCCTTGGCCAACTCAGTCCACAGTCACTGTGCTGGTCACCCAATCATGTGGTGTGGCCCCAGGAAAGTTCCTTACCTACCCTGCTTGATGTCTTGAGGGGATCTGGGGCACTGAGGCTGTGGCTTTGGGTTACACAGGATGCAGTGTAAGCAGAAGATTGTCTAGTTCCTCTTACTGCCGTTGACAATGAAATTTCCCTGACCGTTCATGATATCCCACTTGCAGGTGCCAGGCATTGTGCCTAGGGGATTTCCAGGGTCCTAGGTCTCAAGGTCCAGACCTAAAGGCAGATAGCTCTGGTGTGCAGATGCAATCCTGGCAAGTGTGAAGCAGTGCGCTGCACTGGTTGATGTCCTGGCAGGTACTCTAGAGGCTGAGTGCAGAGTCATTAACTCTCAGGTGTGTGCCTCAAGGAAAAAAAAGTGCATCCTCAGAGGAACTTGTCCACAACAGCAGCCTTGTTCACATACATGAATAATCAAATGTGGTATATCCATACATTAGAATATCATTTGACACTAAGAAGGAATGAAGAAGTGTTGGTGTGAGCTGGGTTGTGGTGCTGCAGCAGCCGGTCACCTAAGAGCAAACATCTCACGCCGCTATGGGTGGGTGTAATGGAGAGGTGGAGGGGAAGTGTGATTGCTGATGACACGAGGGTTCTTTAGGGATGACAAAGATATGGTAAAGTTAGATTAGGGTGATGGTTGTACAACTTTGTAAATATGTTCAAAAATTATTGAGTTGTATACTTCAAATGGGTGATCTTTGTGGTACATATAACTAATTTCTCCATAAATCTATTCTAATTGATTGGGGAAGGGCTGTAGTGTAGCTCAGCAGTTGAAGTACTTGCCTAGTAAACGCAAGGACCTGGGTTTGATTCCCCAGCACCATATAAGCAACATGCCTGTAATCCTAGCACTTGGAAGGCTGAGGTAGGAGGATTGCTGTGATTTCAAGGCTAGCCTGGGTTCGTAGTGAGTTCAGAAACAGCTTGGACTACAGAGCAAGACTCTGTCTCAAAAAATAATTGACAGATGGAGAGCCCCCACCCCCACCCCCTGGCACATGTTGCTTATCTTCTTAATGTGCAGGACTTGAACTTGTTGGTAGAAGGGTATAAGTTGTTACTTAAAGTGTTCTGGGCTCAGCAAGAACTTTATGAGAAATGGGCTCTACATTTTCATTTTGAGACAAATCTTCTGTTGCCTTTTCTAGTAGTTTATTGAAAATTCAAACGACATAGAGAAAGTCAATCTCTTTGCAATTCTTGTAGATTAAAACCCTTATAGCATGAAGGGGAAATGTTCAGACTTTGGAATGTATATTCTAGGACTTCTCAGTCTTTGCATTATTGACTCAAAGCCTATGCCTCAGTGTCCCTGGTGTGTGTGACGCAGCGTGTGGGGGGGGTGGCAGGGGGGCACTTGCCCATTGCAACAACAGGTTCCTCTGAGAAATGGTCACGCCCTCTTGCTCCTGCCCCACCCAACCTCCATTCATGACTTTTTGAGTCTCCGGGACTGCATTAAAAAGTCACCCTCAAGTTAGTGGCTTAAAACACCACAAGTTTATTTTTTCATGGTTCTGAAAGGCAGTACTCTGTCTTCTGCTTCTGACTTTGCATGGTCTCTTCTGGCACTGATCCTCCCGGATCTAGGGGACATCTCAGGGCCCTTACTCTGTCTACTATGTCTGTGACCAAGATGGTTGCCAAGGGTGTTCTTGCCTCTGAAGATGCCATGCTGGGCACCATGGAATGAAATTTCTGTCATGCCTGCCTGTGTCCAGCTCCCTGGATGGATTTATTTCCTTTTGTTTGAAGTGCCAGCTGTCTTTCTGAGCTCAGGGATCCCCTACTTCTGTCCTTGACTTTGAGCACTCCTGGTCTTCCTACCTCTCCTGAGAACAAATCTCTTTAATTTTGGCCTATTTGTTATTTTCACCCCAAATTATCCTTTTCATGAGTATGCGTTTGACATACATAATAATTAAATCCAACCTGAGGCATTGGTGCGCGCGTGCACACACACACACACACACACACACACACACACACACACACACACACACCTCACTTCTGGATCATTTTTATTTCCTTCCCTCCTTTTTACTTTCTTGCCCGCCCCCACAAAGGGTGCTTTTATTGTAGGAAGCAGGGGAAGTTCTTTGAGTTAGGGTCCCAAGATCACAGGCCATGGTCGTGTGCTGAAGATATAGAAGAGGCTAGGGTACTCACTTACTCACTCTCAGGCCAAGGGCAGTGAGCAGGGTCTCAGAGATCCTGGAACACTATTCACCAAGTACAGATCACGGACGTGGGACTTTTCTGGAAAGTGTGTGTGTGTCAGGCACAGTCTGGCACGGAGTCCACACTGCACACACGGGCACCCAGAGAGCGGTGCACACAGACCCAGCAGCTGCTCCCTGGCTGCTTCCTCTTCACCACTCAGTCGGAAGCCACTAGAGAAAATCAAACGTGCCACAACCTGTCTTTTTGATGTCCTGTCCTTATCTTCCAGTTGTCTGGGCAGGCAGCGTGGCCCCACCTTCCAGGCTGTGGGCTCCCCAGAGCAGTGGTGGAGATCAGACTGGGCCACTTGCATGTCCCTGAGCCCAGGTCCTCTTCCTTCAGGCACATCTCTCCTTTGATATCAGGGTCCCACTCCATGGCCTCTAATCCCCAGTTGGGGGAAACTGAAGCCACACAGGGGAAATCAGGCATGGAAAGCTAGCCCCTCCCCAGACTCCTCTCTTCTCAGATCCCCGAGACAGCTGTCAAGGGCAGCCAGGCCATGAGTGTGTACAGGCGCGATGGGATCTCAATGTGTAGATTCATGTAAGCCTGGGTGGGGCTGCAAAGAGAAGGCTACAGGCAACGGAGATATACTCCATTATGGTTTTCAAACCAGGTGGATCAGGAAGGGTGGCTGAGCCTGCTCCCTACCTCCAATGCTGGTGGATACCTGTGTTCCATGTCCAGGTGGTCCTAGTAACCTGTTATCTCCCAGACATGAATTCTGGACACTGAGGCCATTCTCCGAGTCCCACATCTCTAAGATAATTTTACTTGTCTCTTCTTGTAGTTTTTGGTGCTGAGGATCAAATCTGGGACCTTGTGCATGCTAAGCATTTATTCTACCAGTGAGATACAATACACTAGCCACATTGCTATTAAAGGGGCCAGAAGCAGTGGCCATAGCAGGACAGCCCTCACCTTGGGTGGAGTCACCACATGCTCACCACGTTGCCTGACTGTCTAGCCTGGCTTAGCTTCTTGTACTTTGTTGAAGAAGCCGCCTTTGGAGTTTGCCTCCCCATCCTTCCCAACCTTTATGGACCATCTTGGCTGTAAACAGCTGGTCCCTGATGGGTGAGGAGGCAGTGGTGTGAGAAAAGACACCTACTGCTCCCGTCCAACGCCTCCTCCCCTCCAGCCTCAGTGCGGTAGTTCCCTGGCCTGGGGATTAATGAGGAACAGGAGAACTGGGCAGGCAAGATTCCTGCTCACAGGATATAGGCAAAAATCTTTCTGCAGAAAAGTGGGGAAGACAGGAGACACCTGAGCAAGCCTCTCCCTCAGCAGATCCTGCCTGACCTTGTCACTCAAGTTTGGGGGCCCCAGAAATAGCTTCCAGAATAGTTATTTCTAGAGGACACAAAGCAAAGACTCTGGGGAAAGAGAACTCCAATTTTATCCCATAATCAGAAGAAGTCTAAGTTGATTAGAAAGTTAAATGCAAAAATAAATACTTGTGAATAAAAACATAACCGCTTGCAAGGTAAGATATGTATCCTCGGCTGGGGTCCAGGGAGTAGTTTGGGAACAGGGACTCGATAGCTGGAGATTCTGAGGAACACACGAGGGCCCTCAGCTGGCTTTCAGGGAGGCCAAGTGGGAGGTGCTGTCAAGCCTGGACCCACAGCTGTGGGGTTTCCTGGGACCTCTTTTTCTTCTTTGTTTAGTGGTATCTCTTCCTGAGTGGACTGACCCTGGGGCTCCACACTCTGACATTTGCCAGTCACTGGCTGCCCAAAAGAGTGTGTCACCGGGTTTAGCTCTAGGCTAAGGCCAGTTCCACTGAAGCATCTCCCAAGAGCCATGAGTAGACAGCCCCTGGGAGAACCTACACTTAGCCGTGAGGGGAAGCTGGGAGGTAGCTGTCCCCCACACCCTTACCTGTTACCACACACAGATTTTGTGAATATGGGACAGGAGGCAACCAGAGCCTAGCCCCTCAGAGGCAGAGGTGTGGCTTCCCCCTTATCCTGGATGGTACAGACCAGATGCTTAGGTGGAAAATGGTGTTCTGTGTGTGTTCCCCAGCAGGCTCTGCTTCTCGCTGATCTAACCTTCCTGTAGACAAGCCTCACTGGGCCTGGCCACCTGAGGTGGGAGAAGGATGGATACCTCCTCATTTCAGATTTGGAAAGGAGGGTCTTCCCTCTGCTGCCCTTACGTTTCATGTTTATGCTGCTCCCAGCAGTCATGGTGAAATGCTACGGTTTGGAGTTAAAGAGAACTTCCAAAAGATAGCAGGAAAGTGCTGAAGGAAAGGAAAAAGCCAGGGCTGCAAGGGTGTCACTCTGGTGTCAAGAGGGCCTGTGCTTCAGGATATATGTCAGCAGGATGAAGGGGCTGCTTAACCATAGAGGTGGCCTGCAGTTCACAGTGCTACCCAGAGAGGAGCTTTCAGAGGTCAATAAAAGGACAATTGGCACCCCAGAGACAGCGACAGTCACCTGCAGGGACACCCAAGATGAAGAAAGGCCAGTGACTAGCACCATGGAGAAAACAGTCTAACTTCGCTTAAAATTAGGAACATTTCAGATCCTTTAAATCTTATTGGTAGTGATTTACAGAGACTTTTTTCCTTTAAACTTCGTGTATTTTTTTGTAATTGAATTTCTTGTATTTCCTTTATAGACAGAGAAGCAAGGTAAGACACATCCATGATGAGGTGTGTCTGCCTGTCTTCCTGGCACTGGTTCTGAGTCCTGGGACTGACAGATAGAATGTGGAACTTGGGCAGCACCTGCCAGGTACCAGGCTCCTTTACACCTGCCACATGATACGTGTCACCATCTTGTCATTGGAGATTAGAGTTTCTTGGGTGGGGACACTTTCCAGCGTCACTCGAGCATAGCCTCAGCCCCCACCAAGGGTCTAAGGTCAAGCTCTGCTCTCCTCCACTACCATCTGCCTCCACTGTTGTCTAGCCTTCAGCTGAGTTTGCTCCTTAAGGGTGGTATGGCGAGGACCGGCAGTGCTCGGACCTACAGGCTATCGTCTATGCTCTGCACTCAAGTCTGGATCTCTAGGGGAGCAGGTCCCTGGAACTCACAGCCTCCAACCAGCATCGGAAGCAAGTCCCTGGAGCTCGTAGCCCCTAGACGTGTAGAAGCAGACCTTCATGAGCTCACAGCCCCCGCTATGGTGAGCAGACCCTCATGAGATCACATCCTTCAATATGGAAAACAGCATTTAGGTCACCGAAATTTGGTACAAGACGTAGGAGGCCTGACTTGGATGGTCCGGCAAAAGGGTGTCTGCGCAGGGAGTGTTTGGAGGAATTCAGGCCTCCTATGGATCCAGTCCACTTAGCTGAATGTCTTGCAGAGTTCTGGCTCCACTGACCTGCTATGATTCTATGGGGAATGTGGGCTTATGTTTATATTAAAAGTCTTTCAAATTTAGTTCCAAAACATGCAGAAAACAAAGAAGAGAAAACCAGACAGTTTATATAAGGGGCTGGAATTTCCCCCCCACGTTTTTTATTAGTATGTATTTGCAATACACAGTGGTTACATTAAACTTGAAAGGGTTGGAAATTTTAGGGTGTCAGTCTCCACCATGATGAAGAATTTTTATTTAGAGCCCGTGATTGTGCAAAGGTAGGAAACCTGCTCCTCCACTTGCACCAAGTGGACAAGTTTTTTCTGGATTCCAACAGCACACAGACTTCAGTAGCACACAGACCCGGAAAACACAAGGGTCAGAACAACACCCAGAACTGAACAACACAGAGCTGAGCATCACACAGATATGAATGGCGCCGATCAGAACAACACAATGAGGTGAGCAGCACACATGCCTGGACAGCTCAGACAGGAGCAACATACAGATATGAACAATGCAAAGATCCAGACAGAACACCGATCCAAAGAGCTCACTAACCTGAACAATGCAGGGATCTGAAGAACACAGACCCAAATGGCACACGGACCAGAACAACACACAGATCTAATAGCACAGACTGGAACAGACCCTGGACACAAGAACATCTGGATCTGAACAGCATAGTCATGGACCTGAAAAATCCATCGATCTGAATAGCACACAGTCCTGAGGAGCATAGACAGGCCATTCCAGAGGGGGCTGGAAGATTCCCCCGAACAGGTGTGCTGTCTCCAGCTAGGTCTTCCCTGCTGGGTGGGTTTTTATCTTGTTTTTCCACTTTTTTTTTTTTTTTTAGTATAAATAGCAGTTATAGCTTTGATTTGGCTGAGTCCTCTGTAAAGGATCACCGAGGCAGATCAGGGTGCTCTTGTGAGCAGTACTTGTCAGAGGTGGGGACCTAAATAGCAGGCATCCCCATTTTTGGGCGGTGTGGCGCTCTGGCCCTCAAAGTTGCCCCGAGATAAAGGAGGAGCTGGTTGTGTTATCCTGGCTTAGGCCTCATGTTTAGGTTTGTTTGCCCACCATTTGCCCAAACAAAATGAGGTCATTTATTATGGTAAATAGGAAAAAGGATTTATTCAAAGCCAGGAAACAGTAGGACTTACTTGCCTCAAGCCACCATCTCACCATGTCCTGATGTACAAGGGTCTTTTGTAGCAAGGAAAAGTGGACACAGGGAATACAATGAGATAATGCAAACACCCAGGCTTGCTTTGCCTCTTTCTGGACCCCAACTTTCTCCCTTGCCTAAGGGAATAAAATTGGACTTGGATCTTCCTTCGTAGATCCTAACTCCTCCATTCTTTGTCTAAAGATGCCTGCACATGTCTATTCATATAGGTGGAAGAGAGATGGGGTTGTGATTTATGTCCCAGGCCAGAAGCCATTTCTTCCTGGGGGAGTGAGCTATTTCAGGATCCTCCTCCTCCTCCTCCCTCCTCCTCCTCCTCCTTCTTCTTCTGCTTCTGCTTCTGCTTCTGCTTACGTGATACCAGTGATGGAATACTGAAGCCCAGAGGCAACTTTAAGGTTTGCTGTTTTGTGTTCAGTAGGCCCAGATGGTTGGGGAAGGCTGGTGGTAGGGCTTTGTCCTCCACAGGCTGCTGAGGAGCCTGGGTCTGGCCTCTAAGTAGCCCTGCACAGCTTCAGGTCCCGGTATCACCCCGCTCATCCTCCATATCTAGTGCTCCTTTGCCTTAGTGAGATCTAGGTAAAATCTGTGTGTGTATATGTGTGTATTCATGACCCGTGAACATGGGCTCTCACTCCATGACTGGGTTACAGGTAAGTGTTCTTCTTTTATCCTCCATCCTTTCTGCGCTGGCGTTTTCAGGGCCTGCGCTGTGTCCTCAGTTGGGCAATGATCAAGCAGGAAGGACCGCAGGGTGGGGGTGCTCCCTCCCTGTGCATGCTCCTGAGAGTCACAGGTGCGCTGCCAGCCAGCCTCTAGGCTCCTTCCTTGGAGTGGTGGCACAGAGCCAAGATCTCATCTTTGCCCACCTATCGTGACTGTTTGCTGATGCCTTCTTAGGAAGTCTCGGGCCAGAGGAGGGGCCTCAGGGGACAATCTGTGGATGAAGAGGGTTGGAGACAGCAGGGAGGGATTTTCTGTGCTCACTCTGAGGCCCTAAGGCCTGCAGGTGGGCAGGGTAGAGGCTTTGAGCCTGCCTGAAACTACAGGCATAGAATATAGCCTCAGTGAGGATCTGCAGTCAATGGGTCCCTCGGGGCCTCTCTACAGGGGCCAGCTTGCATCACATTGTGTCAGCAGGAGGGCTACCCTCGTTGAAGGGTAACTTTCGGGTCTATAGCTATGCCTCAGTCTCGCATGAACTTGTCTGGTTCCCAGCAGCCGGTGATTTGGGCAGGGAGGCTTAGCTGTTCCTGGAATTTTCAAGACTCCTCCTTGAGTATCTGATGGGCTTATCCCTTCAGTGGGAGAGTGGGAAAGGGACTCTTAGGAAGGCTGCACCCTCTTGAAGTCTTTTCGCGGATCCCTTCATTCTGTGGACGTATGTTGAACAACATCACAATTAACAGGCAGGACCAACTGAAGGTCTGAACTTCAAGGACCAATGGAAAGGCATCTTACCCTCGTAGGTAGGAGAATTAGATGTCAGAGACCCATGAGAGTTGGCAGATAGGTACAGGAGCAGGCAAGCTCTATGGGCTTGTGCAGGAATGGCCATCACTCATTAAAAGCACACTTTTTGTTTTCCTGGGAGGTAGTCAGGAATTTAAAAGCAGTTTTTGCTAAAGCCCATGACTCCTCTGGGGACTACAGATGCATAATAGGTAACTCAGAAAGCTTGCCTTTCGTTTTTGTATCCTTTGCTTTAAAACTTTGGATACCAATATGTTAATCATTTAGAAAGAGTCGACTGAACAAAGTTTATCAGACCTAGATGTACTTATCCTATCTCACCCTCCTTCAAGATGGAGGACACCTAAGATAAAGCCTTACAATGTGCAGTTCCAGACCCTTCCCCCTTGGAGCAACGCTTAGACACTCCAACCATTGTCCTGAACTGGTAACTACCTATGTCCCAGAAAAAGTGGAGCCTCACGTGACAGAAACACACAGTCAGTCACTTTATGGAAATGGAATTACTCCCCAGCCAGAGGATTCCCCCAGAGATACAAAACCAGGACTGAGATTGTTACTGAGGGACCTTGGCCCACCTCTGCTAATCCTTAAAAGTTGGCTCCTGCTTTTGTGGCTCTTCTATGAGTATGGCTGGTCTTTTTCTACATTCTCTCTCTTTCTCTTTCCTCTCTCTCTCCTCTCTCTCTCTCTCTCTCTCTCTCTCTTTCTTCAATCAAAGAGTTTGCCTTTAAATTCACATTGTTGTTTTGCTTTAACTTCTGTTCCTACTGGAGCAAGGACCCACATGAGGCAATGACTCCAGCTTCTTCCATCTTTGTGGAAGCAATCAGCAGGGCTGAGGGGCTCTCATGGGTGTCCCCAGGGAGGCGGATTGGAGGTTTCAGCAGGACTGGATGGATACCTTCATCCATAAGCATCCCTAAGCATCCCTTCTGGACACATCAAAATTCATTATCCCTTGGCCTGCAGTTGTTCCAGACAAGCACTAGCTCGGTTCCTCAGGACTCAGCCTCCGTATTAACTGGTTAGCCTGGTGCTGAGGATCTTCTCACTTCGGACTCTCCCACCAGCTTCTTTGGGGATCCCTCCAGTACCCTCAGAGCCCTGCAGTATGGTGGCATCCTTATCCTAAGCTTCTGTTTGTAACTCGCACCTCAGCCACCAGCTGCCCTTGCCAGAAGCCATGGTGGGAGCTCAAGATCATCTCTGCTCTCTCCCGTGTTTGGGTCACCCTCGGGATAGAGTTCAGTTGTGACCTTTGGTGACCAGGACTGGGTTTTCAAGGTCCTATCTTGTATCTCCATTGCCTGTGGAATGGTGAACATTGTATCCTCTCTCCAGGATCTGTGACTGGGGTACTTCCGGACACTTTTCTCCGAGCTTGCTGGACTAGTTATAGTACACTGGATTCCAAATTATCACTCTGATGTCCCTGCTGGGTGCTTGGACGAATTGGTATCCTCTGGGAGCCTCAGTTTCCCTGCATGTATTTTCAAGGGTGTTGGAATTCTCAACATGTTAGGTCTAGTCCTGCAAAGATAATGTATGCCCAGGTCTAGGTTTTGGGGTATGGGGAAGAGTACAGGTCTTTCTGCCTTGGGTATCGCTTTCTGCAGGGAGGACCCTGAGGGCTCTGCCTGTCTGCTGGATCAGGGGATCAAAAAGAATGTTGGCCAGGAGCGGTCACATTCTTTCTAGGAGGGGTCTGGATAAGGCAGGCAGGGCAAGTGCTGGTGATATGCTATTCCTCTTCTAATTCTCATCCTTCTCACCCCCCAAGATCCTTCTCTGGCCTGGTCTGAACTCCTCCTCCTGTGCCTGATAGAGGTTTTTGCTGTGTATCTGTCATAGTGGGCACAGTGCCCAGGGCCCAGGTGGCTGGAAAGGAGCCTGTATAGCCCTAAGACTTCTTCAGGCTTTACCTCTTCCTTGTGACCGCCTCCAAGGCCCACAGCCAACAGGGGTTGGGACTGCTTCAAGTTCAAGTCCTCTGGATGAGCCTTGTCTGGCAGATAAGAATACTGGGACCCTTCCAGATCTAGGATTCTGGGATGGGGACTTCATGATTCAGCACTGAAAGATGACTTAGCTGGGTTTACTGCTGAGCCTCTAGAGATGCGTGACTCAACTATTTTGAAGGCCTAGATGAGTCATCAATCTCAGCGCAGGAGTTAGTCAGATGTAGGTTCTGTTAATTACAGTTTTCAGATAGGATTGAAATTCGGATAGTTTGATTGAAATGCTAAGGTTGTGTTCATCTGTGGTTGCAGATGATTTGACAGTCAGAAGCGTGACAGAGGGGGCATAGATCTATTACTGGTAATTGTCAGCAGCATGTGTCACTGTTTAAAAACCATCACGCATAACTATGTGTTTATATTTCTATTGTAGAAGTAAGAGAGAGTGGTTCAATGATTAGGGGCCAAGAATTGAAGGGCAAATGACAAGAGATTCAAGTAGAAAAGTAGTTTGAAAATATGGCATCATTAAGCTTGAAGCGGAAATATCAGGAGGGACTGATTTTTTTTTTTAACCTTTGCATTTTTTATTCCGTACAGAAAGCACAGCAATTGGGACAGCTGACAGTGGGAGTCCAAGAGCTCACAGTGGCTGGAGTCATCAAGACATCACTGCTTTCTAAGAGGACCCCTAGGATGACTCCTCGCCTGGGGTGGGGAAGAGATTTGTGACGTCTGGTGTGACCTGTGTGTGCGTGTATGTTAAATAACAACTGTATTGAGATGCAATTCGTATTTATATAAAGCACTCAATTAAAACATACAAGTCAAAGACTCTTTAGTACACTCACAAGGTTATGTAACCATTACCAGTACATACTAACATTTCTGTCTATCCAAAAAAGAAACCCCTACACCCTGAAGCAATGATTTTCCATCTCCCTTCCTGATCTTGGCAATCACTGATCTTTCTGCCTCTGTGGGTTTGCCTTTTCTGGTTGTTCTCCATGAATAGAATGTACAATTTACAATCTTTCTTTTTGGTCTTCTTTCATTTAGCCTGATGAGATAATGGAGTAGATTGTTTTCAAAAATGCTTCCACCATTCTTCCAAGAGCTCTTTTGCTATTTGTAACGTCAGAGGTGAGGTGTGCCAGCACCTGCTTGCTTGGGGGCTATCCTCACTATCAACAGCATGCGGCAGAAGCAGTTGCAGTGCCATCTCAGTCTTCATCTGCACCACTAGGCAATGCCAGTCAATCCTAGCAGGTGGGCATCTGGTGTGAGCCTGGACACCTACGTCGGTGGAGGCCCAAGGGCCCCTGAGACTCTGGGGTTTTATTTCCCACTCCCCCCTTCCCCCCTATAAAGCCCATCAGAACTCAAGGGAAGGGCCTCTTAAGGGATTCATAGCAGTCTTCTCTTGCCAGGCCTGAATCTTTCAACTTTTCCAGTCTGTAAGTTCAGGCAGCAAAGACAGCGAGGGCCCTGGGAAGCCCTAGGCTTTGAACTTCTCCTAAGCAGGATTTGGTAGACTCCAGCCTGTGGCATTTGGGGACTTGTATGTAGGGCGCAAGAGGTAGAACCAAGAGGACTTGCAGGGCTGTGGGCCATAGAAACAAGTGTGGAAGGCATGAACTGGCAGCCACCTTCTGAGTAGATGACACCAGTGGGGCCAGGTGTGGGATCAAGGCCAAGGGTGGATGTTTAGCCAGTACCATATGACTGACCTCCTACCATGTCAGCACAGATCTGCTGTCGCTGCTGAGCCAACCGGGCCCCAGAGCACCAGCTTTCTTCATCTCCTTCTATTCCACATACAATGACCCAGCACTACGGTGGAATCAGCCATGATATGAGTGTCTACTCCATGGAAATTGGCAGATGCTACAAGTCTGTCAATTTCCCCCCAATCAACAGTGACCTACCAAACAATTAGAGAAGATTGGATGCCCTCCCACCCAAGAACACCGTATGATTGCCCCTCCATTCTGGAGTGAGGGGGAAGGATGATTTTCTGACTGTGGGTGTGCTGAAGCCTCTGAGTTATGAGGAATGGGGGGCACATGTAGGTACCAACTGCTGTGGGCATTGAGACCTCGATTAGCAGCAGCCTCTGGATGGGACTTCCTCCTAGGCCTGCTACAAGGTGAGTCCCAAGGAGGGGGCCTTTCTGCCTCCCATAAAGGGCTGTGTTCACCTGGGGGCCAGTGCATAGGGAGCAGAGGCTATGTGAGCCTGAAGGACTCTGGTACCCATCCATGACCACAGCCAGGACAGCTTGTGGAGGCTGGGAGATAGAGGCTGGCGGGTTCAAGGCATCACCTCCTGTCCTCCAGCAGAAGTTGGAGGACCTGGGCAAGACAGTGATGACTGAGGAAGTGTGCCAGAGCTATGGGTTCATCTGTCCACTCATGCACTCATTTGGACAATGTCCCATGAGCACTCTGAGATGGCAAGCTCTGGTCTGGATGTTCCTCTGAGACTTGCAGTTAGCTGGAGAGACACAAACAGTGAAAGGAAAAGAGAAGAATAAAAAATGGTGATTACACCACCACTTTTGGTGTAATCTGCCAGGGGGTGGAAGGGGTGCCTCCTGATTTTTCAGACTCGGTGAAATGTCTCTGAGATATAGACATTTCTTGTGGCTGGGTCTTTCTTAAGACACTGCCTGGCAAGGTAGGGCTAGGCTCCTCCAGAACACACGGACTCTCTCCTCTGAGCCCTGAAGCCTCACCTCCCAGGACCCTGTGGGAGTCCACCCAGGGAGTGGGCTGAGTGGTGGTGGGGAGCTCCCTGCATGGGTGGAACTAAAGCAGGTAGGCTTAGCATCTGGGCTTAAAGGACGGAACTTTACATGAGGGATGGAAGCTCAACTAGACAGAAATTAGGACCCGAGGAAGTGTCCAACAGCTGGCAGGTCAGAGCCTAGCCAAACCCCAAGAAGGGGTCTGCAGCAGTAGCCAAGTGACTGGCCTGGCAGGGTCCGGAGGCTGGAGGTGCACTGAAGGCTGGCCCTTGGCCCTGGCTCTGTGCCTACCCACCTCGTCTTGCCTCTTCTCAGCCTCCTGACTGGGGCTGCCTCTCAGGCTTGCCCAGCAGTGTCCCCTTCGGAAGGCCTCTCCCTGCCCTATGGCTTGAGGTGCCGTTCGAGCTGCTGTATCAGCATGTGGCCTTGACCAAGTGGGTTATTGTGTGGGAATCGGATTGATCTTGAGCCATGATTCATCTTCATGTGCACCAAGTGAGGAGCCAAGAACAGAGTCATCCTTGGAGGACAAAGTTTACTTCCAGTATTAACTTTATGGGAGATATAAACCATGCATTTTAAAAGCCAAGAACAGCATGCTAAAAATCTTGTGAACCCTTTAATTCTGTTATCTTTGAGGAACTGGGGAGGACACGTGGATAAATATTAGAATCTGGTGTATGCCACTCACAGGCAAAAAGGCAGAAGGGATCCTTGGAGGAGGAGCCAACTGGCCTTCTCCCTTGGCAGCACATCTATCCTGGGCACCACAGTTTACCATCTCTGTGGTAGGACTCAGCCTACAGCACCGTCACACTTCAAGACTGCATATGCATTTTATGGGTGAGCTTTGACTCAGTGATTTTTTTTTAAACAATATTAATGAGTTTTATTTTTAAGTAGGGGTTAGAGGCACCAACTCAGAACACTTCTCTGTAACCTTTTCATTGAAGAAACATATATACGCAGAGAAGACAAATTTGAACCCTAATTTGCAAATGTGAACTTTCATCACACCTTTGCTGTTCAGACCTTGTTCCCATGAGTTTGTCTGACTTGTTCTTTGTATGAACAAAATTACATGGCACAGATCTGGTTTCTTTTGTTCAGCTTTGTAGATTTGTTCAGATTATTATGGGCAGGAAAAAGTTTGCTCTTTGATCACTGTTTGGTTGTATGAATGCGTACCTGCCTGAAAGCATTTCTCAATACCCTTGAGATGCACTCCTGTTTTATAGTTCTGGATTCTATGCCCATACATGTGTCTTTCGTGAGCATGTGTGAGTGAGTATATCATAGGAGATGCATATCTTCATCTCTGGAAGATTCTGTGGAACAGTTTTATAAAGTTGCTGTATCAACTTATACTCACTTGAAGTGGAGACTGGCCCTTTTTCTTCATCAGTCATGAGCCCTGACCCCTTAGCCCTTTTAATTATATCCATATTGCTTGTCATTGAAATTCTAATTTGTATTTCTGGGATGACAAATAGTGTGCAGTCCTTTTGGGGGGGGTATGTTTACTTACCACTTTCTGAATGCTTTTTCAAGTCTTTTTTCCATTGGAAAATAAATTGTTTATTGTTTTCCTATTGATTTATAAAAGTTATTCTAATATTTTTGTAGTTTACTATTTATTTGTTCGGAGGAAGGGTCTCTTAGGTTGCCTTGGCTAGTTTTGAACTCCTGAGCTCAAGTAGTTCTCCTGCCTCAGCCTTCTGAGTATTTGGGACAACAGACATGACCCTTCAAAACAGACTGTGGACATTCTTTATATGTTCTGGATGAAAAAATTTATTTGTTACATGCTGCACTGTTTAAAGTTGTTGAGAGAAACAGAACAGATTGGGCATACAAAACTATGTCATAGATGTCCCTGGATATTCTCAAGTTCCCCAGTGGACACATTTCCTATTGCTCAAGTTCATTATCTCTAGATAACTTGCAATAACTAATACGACACAAATGCCACATAAGTAGGCGTTACATTGTATTTTGAAGAAAAAAATAACAACAAAAGTCTTTTTAAAAATTTTTTGTTTGTTTTGTTTTATTTTTTTGAGACAGGATCTTGGTCTATAGCCCAGGCTGATCCTGAACATACTATGGAGCCCAGGCTGGCCTTGAGCTCATGGCAAACCTCCTGCCTCAGCCTTCCAAGTGCTGGGATTACAAACGTGTGCTGCCATTCCTGGCTTATGTGGTTCTGGGAAATCGAACCCAGGGCCTTGTGCTTGCTAGGCAAGTGTTCTCACAGCTGAGCTATACCACCCTCAGTCCCTGCCTATGTTCAGTACAAATGAGATTGTATTTGTCTACAGGTGCTTGAACACAACCCCACAGACACAAAGGCTGCCTGTGTGCCTGGGGATGTGTATGTACACACGTACACGTGTGTACACATGTCTATATGTGTCTTTCATTGACATCTTCTATTTGTTTATTACTCTGGAGAATCCTGACCAATACAGCTTGTATTCAATACAAAATAAACATAAAAGGAAGACTTGGGCCCAGTTTGGCGTGGAGGTGCTATCTGCTAGGTGGAGAGCCAGGGCAGTCATGGTGTGGTTCAGCCCAGATTAAAAAGCCTGAGACCAGAGAGCAGATGATAGAAATGCCAGCAGCAGGGTAGAAGATTGATGTTCCGGCTCCGGCAAGGGACGCATTCCTCCTGGTCCTGCCTTTCTGCTCTGTTGCAGTCTCCCTCCCGTACCCCGCCTCCGGAGTAGATGGTGTCCCCCCCAGGCGAGAGTAGAGTCTGTGTGGTTATCCCCCACCAGGGACGCATTGGGGCACATTCTGCACCGCCACCCCCGTGTGTGAGGTGGAGGGGTGGCTCAGGCGGGATCTGTGCAGCAATCTTGAAGGGTGACAGTCAGGGTGAGATCCTCAGTGGTCCCTGCGAGGGGGAGGCCCGCGGGGCTTGGACTCGGACCTGTGCAGTGCTTCCTGTGGGGTTGTCAGGTGGGATCCGTTTAGGCTTCCTGGAGAGGGGGCTCTGTCTGGGATCTGGGAAGGGATCCCATGGGTCAGACTCAGGGTGGATCCTGCCCAGTGATCCCTGTGGTGGGGGAGGGGTGGCGGGCCGGCTAGGGCTTGATGACAGCTGCAGTCCTTGTCAGCACCCTGCACATATTTCAGAGGCAGAGCCTACAACATTTGCTAAGAAATTGGATTTGAAGGGATAAAGGAATAAAGGGGTCGGATGGCTCCTTCTAGTTCTGCGGCCAGAGTCAGGGAAGAGTGGCGAACCCACGTTCTGAGGGTGGAAGGGGATGGGGAGGAGGGACGGGGGGGGGGGGGGGGGTGTCTCTGACCTAGAAAGTACCTCAGGTTCTTTTGAGCAATTTTAACATCACCAAAAATGCAGTTGCTACACTTTTTATTTTGGAGAACATTGCTTTAGAACATACATTAAAAATTTAGGAATGTAAGGTATATAGTAAAATAGCAACACATCTAAACATGCGTCCTAACAGAAAGGCACACGGTGACTTCATAATGCCTGCGCGGCGCCCGGACACTCTCCCTCCCTGACCTTGTTCCCTTCCCCAGACGTAGCCACATCTTAACTTCCACGAAGAAATAAAGTGCTTAGAAAAAAAAAACCAAGAAGCAAAACAACCCATGCAATATGACTTCATTTACATCAAGTAATATTTTCGAACTTATTGACCTGTTTATTATTGTATTATTACAATTGTAGGTATGTTTTAAATTTTATTAAATTTTATTATTGGAATTTTCCAGGTCAGGATGGGGAAACGTTTTTTTCTGGAGTGGAAACACTTAGATAATTATGACATCAGTTGTGGCCCATACAAAATTATCAATTGGAAAACTAGCCTGCTATGTTACAATGAAAAAAAGATCCGAGATTTATTCAACTTTAGGTCCTGCCTGTGGTTGTCGTGAGTGGGCAGGAGTAAGTCGTATGGCCCCCAGGCGAGACAGTCCCCATCCCCAGATCTTTATGTGAACAAGGTTTTTTTCTCGACATAACTAGGGTGCAAGAAGCTCACGTTGTCTTATTTAGGCTGTGTGTAACTGCCAGGCTTGGAAAACCACTGCATGGCCGTGGGCGTCTTGAGCCCAGAACTTGCCACATCTTTAGTCGATGCGGTGGGCACAGAATGCCCGAGCAGGTGCTGGGAGGGTCCACCAGCCCAGGTGCAGTGCTGGGACTCCGCTTGTGAATGTTGGGAGCATCGTTTCTGCTGGGGCTCTGCCACGTTCTTGGGACATTCGCAGGGGTGGGGTTTCTGCTCTCCAAGGCCCATCTGGAGTCTGACCCCTGTCCTTCCACCCGCACCCCTCTATCTGTCCTGAGACCGAGGACCCCCGGCTGCTCAGCTTCATTTTTGACTTTCCAGAGGAATGACACGTTGTTCACCTGTTCCCACTATTAATTGATTTGTGTCTCCTCCTCCCTTTACAAGCAGCTCCCGCTCTCTTTATCATTGTCTCGTAGTGGTTAGTGCCCAGTTGTGGGCAGTCCGTGGGCTCTGTGGTGTTTTTCATAGCACCATGCTGGTCTCTTTTCCTCCTTTCTCCTCCTCAAACCAGGTGGGACAAGGTCCTCTTTCCATTAGGCTATTAGGGTCCTGGTTTTGTCCGCTTTGATAGAGGCTGAATCCTGCTGAGACGGGGTGAGGAAAGTCACTGTGCTGAGCTTCCTGCCCAGTTAGTGCCTGTGCTCAGGGAGCCTCCTGCCCCTGGTGCTGCCAGGACGCCACCCCTGCCAGTCCCTCATAGCCTTTCCGTCCCCAACGCTATTAGTGCCTTCTCAGGTTCCAGCACCCAGACTGTGTAGAAGCTGTCATCAGAAGCGGGGTGGGGGTAGGTGTGAAAATAAGCTGCAATGGTAGGTGTCCCAGTTGGGTGGGGCAGATGGTGGGTGCCAGGTGTGGTGGGGTGCTGGGCACCATGAATCTATTTCTGCTTTTCCAGGAGCTCTGGCTCAGAGACCCGTTTAGGTTTTTCCATCTGGCTCTTGCCTCCTGACTAGTATGAGTTCTCCCAGACTCTGGCTCCGGATGTATGCCTGTCCAGATAGGGAGGGAGTGTTTGCGTTCTTGCCTTCATGGATGTGTGGATACAGGGCCGGGGGAGAGGCTGTGGGGATAGCTAGGCAGGCGGCATTTTCCCCAAAGCTCCTTGTGCAGGAGTTTTAATTAATCAGACAGGCTCATGGCATGCCTGTTGGAAAGGGGCCTGTGCTGCACATGTCCATTCAAGGCCTCCCTTCCCCCAGCTTCCTTTTCTTCCTCTTTCCCCCCTTTTTGTTCCTTCTAGGGGGTGGGTGACTTTTCAAAGGCCCCTGGTCCTCTGCTCACCGCCACCCTGACTCTCCTGGCCCTCCCTGGCGTAATCATTCTGCACTGGCTACAAGCCAAATTAATTTCGTACAGCACAGGGGGAGGTGAGGTCTTGGCATCCCTGGGCTATTCCTGTGTTGGCTGTGTGCAGAGCCCTGGTTGTGAGTCTTTCTATCAGAAGGGGACCCTGACGGAGACACAGGCAAGCAGGGATCACCTTTGCTTCCTGTTCCCAGGATCCAGTGCCAAGTGGGAGCTGCCGGCCAGCATCTCCTAAGGAGCTGGGGGCTCTGCCACTTCATAGGATGGGCTGGCTGGGATGTCTGGGGCTACAAAGTGGCCTCAAGATCCTTCTTGCATGTACTGCCAACCAGCTGCCCTATGGCAGGCAGCCTTTCAGCTGAGGCTTGCCTGGCATTCTTCTACTGCAAGCATCAACCTCACAGTGCAGGCCTACCAGCTGGGTCACCAGCCTCTCCCTGTGACACCTGGGCTAGTTCATCCTACGCCATAGAACCTAGAAGGTAGGGAGCTCGGAATATTTGGTCTCTCTGCATATTACCTGTTTAGTAAGGATTCACTAAGTGAATTACGGTGGAAAGATCACAGACTTGGAAGAATACCAGCCACAGAATGGAAGAGGATGTTCACAGCATGCAATACCAATGGGGCTCAGGATCCAGAATATGCAAGAGACCCTGCTGATCAATTATAAAACAACAGATGATGGAATAGAAAAAAGCAGGCCAGGTGCTGGGACTCAGACAAGACCCAAGTGTCCAAAAACATAAGGAAACTGCCCAATTTCCTGGAGGTGAAGGACATATACTACATAGCTATAATGGATTAACACTACATGGCCACGTAGTTGGCAAACATTAAACACTGGCAATATAATATTAACAAAACTAGCCACTTTACTCTTAGACAGGTGTCCTGGGGAAACTAGAGCATATGAAATAGCAGTAAAGGAAATGCGCAGAATTGTTCTGAGCAGCAAGAAATCAGGAACCCCTGAATAGCCATAAGAGTGGAAGAAAGTTTGTTAAGTAAGAATCCAGGGGAAGAGGAGCTTCACTGACCTACCGCAAAGCCATGATTGTACTGCCTGTGGGCCAGGACCAACTCACTCCTCGCCCTCACGGGGCCATGTGGATAAGCCAGGTTACCTCCAAGCTGAGGAGGACTTGGAAGCAGCCTGGATCAGAAAGGACATAGAGGAAACTGAGTCTTTATCCCTCAGTGCCCGAGAGCCCAGCATATCACATTCATAAGACCCAGTGAGCCAAGTTGCCACAAACAGCAGCATCTGTCAGTGTCCACTATAACCTCATCGGCTTCAAGTGATTGTTTGCAGTTTGCAGACCTCTAGCTCTATATTTAAATATGTTTAAGTGGTATAACGAGCCTAATTCAGGTCAAGTCTGGTGGGCAATGGAGTTTATTCTCTCATTAGACTTGTAGGATCTATGCGTGGGGTTGTCCTTCTTAGGGAGGAACTAGCTAGTGACCCTTGATATTCTGGGTCTCAGTCAAGAAAGCCAGCTGTCTTGGAGAGGAGCAGGAGGGACACGGAAGACAGTGACCTCTTTGAACTGCTGAGCTGGTGATCCCCTTGGTGCTCAGTGCCTAGGACCCTGGATAATCTGCATTCTGAGACCCTGGCCCCCTCCTGGGCTTAAAGGGGCATGGTAGGGACCCTGTAAGTGTCTGTGAGTATATTTTCCTGACAAATCCTCACAACTTGAGCTGGTACTCTAAGTGTGGGTCCCCTCCAGCTCTTTTCCCGAATGACAGCCTGTGATAATGAGTCTGACTGCATCACTCCTCAGGAATTTGACTCCCAGCTCCTGGCTGGAAGCCTCTCTAGGCCCTGGGCTGGCATCAGAGGTCTCCAGCAGGCAGCCTTCCCCACCTCCTTTTAGTCCCCAGAGCAGGGGAGGATCCTTCCTCCTGATGACATTTCAGGCCAGGGCAGCTGCTCTTGCAAGGGAAGCCAGAGCACGGATGGCTGGGCTTTAGGGAGGGAGCAGGACCCATGTGATGTCCCTTTAGGCTAGCCATTTCTGACTGCCTGCTGGATGATGCAGGGTTATGGCCTTACTGTCACCCCTGCCTCCAGGGAGGGGGGTGGGTGGGGAATCAAGGAGCCTTAAGGCCTCAGAGTCATATGCTTGGTGAGGATGATCAGGTGGGATCAGCAGTCCAGGCCTCTGAGGTGCAGGAATCTGCATAATGCCTGCCCCAGGGGCCACAGTTTTCACAACTTAGAGTCCTGATGTGATCCTGGTCAAAAGCTGGTGGGAGCCTCTGGGCCTTGTGACACTGAAGGGTCCAGGGAAACCAAAGACCAGAGCAGGGCTAGGGTAGAGATCCGGAGGCTTCGGTTTTCCCCACAAGAAACTTCTGGGGGAATATGCAAGGCGTATATTTCACCCAGGTCTCCGGGTCTTCCCCAGGATTGGCCCAAGGACACCCCACTGTGGTGCATGTTCAGGAGACCCTCTATTGTGGTTTGGATATGGAATGTCTCTGAAAAGTCTTACGTATTTGGATGTTATGGAGTATCTACAGAACCATGAGCAATTAGGAGATGGTGGCCTGATCTGGAGTGGTGGATTGTGGGTGCGTGGTGGATTATACGTGGCATGATAGAAGGCAGGCCTGTGATAGATTATAGATTACATGTGTGGATTAGATTATAGGTATGTGGTGGATTATGGATTGTAAGTGTGTGGTGGGGACTTAAACCTGGAAAGGGTAGAATGCTGGGGCTGGACTCAGAAGGGAAGGATCACTGGGACAGGACCTGAAAGGGTATACACTATTTCCTCACTTTCTTCTGGGACTTGGCCTCCCATTTGCAATGCCTCCACTTCTGTCCCTTCCATATTCTTCCACTCTTGCTGGCTATCCATGAATAGACTTTGATTTTCTGAAACTGTGAGCTAAAATGAACTTTTCTAAGTTATAGATGTCAGGTATTGAAGTACAGCAATGAAAAAGTAATTAAGATACTCTCCTGTGTCTTTTGCAAGCAGAGTCTGAGGAGACCCCTTGCGTCACCTACCAGGAGAGCACCCAGCACTGTAGCCTGGACAGCTCTGGCTTCTTCCACATCTCAGGGGGATGGCCTAGCCCAGGATACCCCAGGCTCTGGGCCAGCACTCAGGGTGAGTGAAGGGCAGAGAAAGGGATTCCTGAGTCTCATGACAGCCCTGCTACACCATGGTTTCAGAAGCTTCTTCAGTGACAATCCAGTGAAGGCCTAAGAAAAGCAGAGGTAGATGTCACCTTAGTCCAGAATATCCATCCCTCTGTTTGGGGTCTAGGTGAGGAGTGTTCTGGGCTGCCTGGCTCCCTGGGAGAACCTTGGGAAGTCCCATGGATAACTGCCATGGAGACTGGATGTCAGGTTATGAGCTCCGCGTCCCATCTCAGAAACATCACATCCCACGTTTCAAGGCTCAGTCACACCAGGGGCTACCTTGCCTTCTCTGTTTCATCCACTTCTCTTTTTCTGGTCTCTATCCCCTGCTTCTTGTGACCCTGCTTTCCTGACCTCAGCAGCTATGAGGCCCCTTGCAAGTGGGGAAGTGCTCATGTCCCAGGAGCCAGAACCTCCAAACAGGGTTAAAGTTGTCCAACCTGGGTCTCCCACCTTGACCCAGCCCTTTCCTTTTGATTCTCTGAATGACAACACGAATCTCCTTGCTCCTCTGACTCCACAAGCTCACTGCTGCTCTCAGGCCTTTGCAACTGCTTTTTATCTGTTTGGGGCCTTCTCTGGTGCGCCTGGCTCCTCGTCTGCACAAGTCTTCTCCCCAGAGAGACCTGAGGGGTATTTGCAGGTCCTAGAAGTTTCTTCTCTGTAGTCTAGATCTTCATCTGTGCTCAGCCTAGTCTAGGTAAAACTTTCAATCCCTGTAAACCATAGCTGGATTAGCGGGCTGCAGGACAACAGGACCTTGTGGATTGTTGACGGCCCCTGCAGAGGCCCTGACGTGGATGTTGCTACAGGACACCCCAAGGAAAGCCTGATACATGAGCCGGTGGGGGCTCAGGTACCTGCTCCCGCTTCCTTCTCTCCCCACCACTTTCTTCTCTTTGCCCAGTTCTCCTCTGGGTTTAGAAGAGGGGATTTGGGGCATGCATGTGCTTGGGAGTTGCAGAGAGGTCTGTGGGGGGCAGGGAGAAGGAGACCGAGTGCTCCGAGTGAGACTCCCACATGGGCTATGAGCTGGGAGTGGTCCTGAGCAGCGCAGAAGCCTTTTTGGAGGAAACACAAACTGCAGTCAGGAATGAAGTCCAAATTGTCCCGGTGAGGTTTGTAAATCACTCCTGAGCCTGGTGTCTGGGTCCACAGAGACTCCATTCCAAGGACAGGTGCCTTAATGTCGGTGGGGTCACACTCCCCTCCACCGTTGGGCAGCCAACCCTTCTACCTGCATATACCACAGCCAGCCACTTTGCTTACCGAGAGGCCCAGGACTGCCAAGGGGATGATGCTGGCAAAGGTCAATGAAGGGCAGAGCAGGGTGAGGAGCAGTGTCTGTAGGTCCTCTAGGACCCCTCCCAGTGCATGCAGAGAAGCTGGGCTTTGTGCATGTGGGTGGTCAGAACCATCCTCAGCCCACCCCGCTGAGGGCAGAATTCAGCAGGGCCGAGCAGGTGCGGCCTCAGGCAGCTGGGCTTCCCAGGATGCTTGTGGCGTGAAGTCAGCTTCCATCCTGGCCACTGGCCGCACCCTGGGCTATTTTGAGAGCCTCCAGCTCAAAGCTCTGCTCGCAGCTCTCACCCTAGGGAGCTCCTAGAAGTCTGGTTAGAGTGTGGACAATGCCCTGCTTGTCCCACATCTGTCCCTTTTCCACAGCCCCTCCGGAGCCTCCCTCTCTCTTGGATACAGCTGGTCTTGCCTGGTGATAGGTGGGCTGGCTGGCATGGAGCCTGGCTTTGCACTGTATTCCAGGATCATGGCAAAGAGAGAGGCTTCGGAAACAGGGAGGGAGGCTGGCAGGGTAGCTTTGGCGATGTCAGGGTCAGGGAGTGCCTCGAGTCCTGAGAGCCCACCCCTCCTGGATGAGTGACCTTGGCCTAGGCCCTCTTCTCTCTGGCAGAGAGGGCTCTGGAAAGTTCTTCCAGGGACCGCCTCTTCAGAGCTACCCCATGTTCTGAACGCTGTCTCAAGGGAGGCATCAAGGGATGGTGAGGACTTGCTGATCAGAAAAGCCAACTACTTGATGCGTGCACAAATTTGCTCTAAAGAACTGGGAACTGCTTTATTTATTCCTTTATTTGCTACTCAAATACAAAACACTAGAGTGTCCCGGCTCTTTTGGAACAGTGTTGAAGAGTGAATCCTGACTCAAAAGTGAGGAGTGAGGAGCTCCCTGCAGCAGGCCACCATGACCTAAGAGCATGTGGCCCTTGAGTAGATGGGCCTAATCTTGGAGCAGTCAACCCTGGCCTTGGAACCCAGAAACCTGATCTTGGAGCAGGGGACCTTGATTTTGGAACAAGGGTTCTGACCTCAAAAAAGGGGCTCTAGACTTGAAGAAGGGGCCTGGGAATTGGAGCAGGGCATTCTGACTTGAAGAAAGGACCTTGGCCTTGGAACAGGAGACTCTGACAGTGGGACAGAAAGCTCTGACCCTGAAGTAGGGTTCCTTGACCTTGGGAAAGAGGTCCCGGAGTTGAGCCCCACCATTCCCACTTCAATGTTCTAGTAGTGGGCAGCAGGATTGGAGGTGACTGGAGTATGAGATGAGCTGTTTGGGAAGCCTCGTCCCATAGACCAGGATGGAGATGTGAGGGGTAAATGGAAGTAGCCTGAGAACACGCAGGCCTGGGAAGTGAGGAGTGCTCACCAGGGTGGTGTTAGGCCCCAGATTGACCAATCAAAAACTGTGGCCCAGACCCTACCTGTCAGAGGCTCCATGAAGCACCACATTCCAACTCAGGAGATGCTGAAGGCTCAGAGTCTGCCTATGGCTGTGGCCTGGCTCTGTATGGGATGCAGATGGGCCTTGCCAGGCAAAGAGCCAAGGAGGAGCTGCCTGGGGATGGGTTGTGGAGACAGGCTGGTCTATATACCCCGCCAGTCACCTTCTGTGGGGATTCCAGCCCACCACCCCTTCAAGATCTTGCCTGTCCTGGCCTACGTAGACTGCTACAACAAAACACTGTAGATCAGATGCTTCACAGACAACATTAACTTATTTCTCACAGTGCGGAAGTCTGGAAAAACCAAGGTCAAAGTGCAGTCCAATTCAATGCCTGGGGCATTGACTTCCTCATAGCCAGTAGCTTGATCTCATTGTGTACTCACATAGGTGGAAGGGAAAAAACAAATGCTCCCCAGCCTCTTTTGTACAGGCACAGATCATATTGGTGAGGGCTGTGCCCTCAGGATCTAATCACCTCTCAAAGTCCCCCTATATTGCTTTGGGCTCTAGGTGTCCACATGTGAGACTGGGAGAGAAAAACTGCCATAGTTTAGATCTTGAATGTCCCCCCAAAGCCTCATGTGTTTGGAGCTATGTGTTACTGGAAGGCAGAACTTAGCTGGAAGCGGCGGATGTTTGGGATTTGACCTGGAGAGATTGTGTCAACTTGTTGAGATTGGGGTGGTCCAGGACAAAGATTTCTAATATTTGTTATTGACTTGTTGGCCAGGATATGGGAGAGTGGCACCTATCTTAGCATGAGAATCTGAGCTGATAGCCTGAACTAATTAAAGGAAGAAAGAAGGAACATTGCTGTAGCTTCCTCTTGGGAAGACTGAGGCTTTGCCTAAGTCTGCAGAGTTCATTTGGCTCCTGCCTGTAAGAGGTGAGCAGCTCTCCAGCCTCTGCCTCTGCCTTGTACCTCCACGTTGCTGGATTCCTATGAATGGACCGTGTATCTGAAAGACCTTCTGAAACTATGAGCTAAATAAATCTTTCCTCCCTTAAATTGTGGATATTGGGTATTTTTGTCACAGCAATGATAAAGTAACTAAGAAATATTCTGATCACTGCAGTGTCATATAGTGACTATCCTCCAAGGTCCATCAGTTGAACAAAATACCCAATGCTCACAATTTAAAGGAGGAGAGTTTTACTGTAGCTCACGATTTCAGTGGGTTTAGTCCATAGCTATCCGGCTCCCAGAAAGAAATGGCATGGTGAACGGGTCTAGAGGAAAAAGTTGCTCACAACATGGAGGCCAGGAAGCAGAAACAGACGTCGGGAAGGGAGAACTGGAGGAAAAAAATACACTGTTAAGTTACACTCTGCTGTTTTGCTTCATCTGACCATGCTCTACGTCACAACAGCATACTCAACTACGTGGCCATCACTGGGTTTGCCCACTGGGGAGTATAGTACACATATGATTCAGTCATCTTTCAAACACATGGCTTTATAGGTATATTTTCTATTTAAACCATGACAGGGACTATGATACTCCAAGATGGGGGTTAAAGTGGTAGCCCAAAAGGTGTGTCCAGGTAGATAAGATCAGGAAACATTCCTGGTCTGTTTGGGAACCGTGCTTTCCATGGCTCACAGTGTCTCCATCCTTCCATGTAGGATCTGTAGGTTTGCTGCAGAGGCTGACTCAAGGGTGGCAGCTACATATATTCCCACAATCTCTCCCTTCAGCCTTGTTCTGGCCAAGGCCCTGCTCCCAGACACACACAGTGACAGTCTTTTGATGAGCTTATCAGAAGGTAACTGTGCTTAGGCCTGTGGGGTGCATGTGGCAGGAACTGCAGACCAATAACAGTTTTCAGTTGTGTAACTGTTTCCATTCTTTCCTCTAGCAGAGTTTGAGCCACATCCACATAGCTGGCATATGCGTTTGTGTGTATGCATGTGTTCATGTGTGCATGCGTGTAGGGAGAGGTGTGTGGTTCTCCCTGTCCTGTCAGTAAGGTCTCCGTAAGGGCCGTACAACACCTTCGGATGGGCAGGTGTTCACACGTCATCATATTCTCCAGGTGGAGAGGTCTCCAGATCTGTTCTATAGTTTGGGGGTGGGTGCATTTGGAAGGCTTCCCAGGTCACCCACATCTATGTCAAACCCCTGATTGCAGCGCCAGAACTTAAAAGAAAGACACCCACTCTCCCTGCCCTCTCTTGGGAACTTTGGTGTCTGTGATAGATCCTTATGGAACCCCCAGTACCCACCTTGGCTGTAGGGAGAGGCAGGAGGAGAAAGTGGCCCCTGTTGCACAGAGAGGAGAAAAATTTCCTCACACCTGGTGCATCCTCCCAAGGCCAAAGCTTCCAGCTGGATGTGCCTTCCCTGAGGAGGAGAGGGCAGCACGTATGTTTGATTCCTCTTCCTGGGCCGAGGGGATGTTGGCCTGGGTAGGCCCTGGCTTCTCAGGCATGTGAGGATTCTGGAACCTCCAAGTTCAGAGCAGAAGAAAGACACGCTATATAAACTCCCAGGACAGTGGCAACTTGTCCCTATGGGCACATGTCTTTCCACCCTGATGGGCAGTATGAGGGGCAGTCTGATTGTCCTCCGGCTGCTGTTTGACACTTCTCTGAGTGTCTTTGGTAGAGGGTTCTGGGGGCCTGCTCCAGTTGGGCAGGCTTTGGTCCCTGGTGGCACACACAGCACCGTGCTCGAGAGCCCCTAGAATGAAGCAGTACTTTGCCCTGCCCTGGCCCAGGATCTTAGCACAGTTGTAGAAGTGACAGAATTGGCTATTGTCAGTGCTGCCAGGTCTTACACACGTGATGTCTGAGATGTTGGGAGGAAGAGCCCCTGAGTTCCTGCGGAGATGCTTGTTTATGGCAAAAGCCTGCCTGTGAGACCAGTAACAGAGTCAGATTCTAAATCAACACTCAAGAAACCTGGAGCTCAGTGTTGGTCCCCCAAACCTCAGCTGAAGGTCAGAAGGGGCAGGGCCACCATCTTTTTGCTCTGGGGAGCCTTTAGCCCTAGGAGGCCTCTCCAGCCCCAGTGTGCTCCCAGCTCAGCACTGAGGAGGGGGCAGCTACCGAATGGCTGTCATGAAGTGTCCAAGCCACAGGGTGGAGAAGAAAGAACAGCCAGAAGCCAGAGTATGGCCAAGAAAATCTTTATGCTCAGGCCAACCCAAATCCGCAGACTCGAAATACTACAGCGAGGCTGTGGCTGCACCTCAGAGTCTGCAGAGACGCCGCTGCTCGGAGGGGCTGCTCTGCTGGACGTCTGCGTGTGTTGTCAGGGGGGGGGGGCTGCTAGCCCTTGGACACTGTGTCCTGACAGCTCTGGGGAAGAGGGGAACGTGGCAGGATACTCAGGTCCCTTCAGGGTGGGATTCTGACGGGGCGAGGTGTGCTGACGCTCGTGGCTTCCCTTCCGGAGAAAAGCAGTAACTGTGCTTAGGCCCGTGCGGGGCATGTGGCAGGACCCGCAGGAAATGCTTCAGCCCATTTTTAGGGGCTGCCTGGTCCGTTCCCGTTTGCCCAGATACAGTGTATCCAAGGCCCTGGGAGAGTGTTGGTGAGGGCTGGCCCAGGGCTGGTCGTGGGAGGTCCAAAAAGGACGCACTCAGGATCCCTTTGATTCTCTCCAAGGAGACAGTGTTGGTGGTGTGTGTGGCACGTGGTGCAGCCCACCACCCTCCTGTAGCAGCTCTTGTGCATCCAGAGAGGAAGGGAGGGAGGGAGCTCTGCTCTTCTGAGGAGCCTGGCGAGTCCTATCCAATTACCCACTACCAGGCTGACGAGCCAGGAGCCTCCAGGGAGCTGCAAAGCAGATCGGTTCCTACCGCAGACCAGCTTGCTGGCTTCTGGGTGCACTCCGAGGGCCAAGCAGAAGAGGCTGAGAGGGGCTGCTAGAGATAACGTGAGGGCTAAAACAGGCTGGTTCAGGAGCTTTGGGTCAACCGAGTCTACGGATCTATTACCCATGCACCCATGGCTCATGCGGCCGTCAGAGCCTGGTGAGCACAGAGCATAATATTCTCGGGGTTCCCCAGCATCTTAGAGGTTCTGAGCCAGGGCTGGGTGTGGTCGGAGAGAACCGAGGGTGGAGACTCAAGTTCAGCCAAAGTTATTAGAAAAGTGTCTGAGATCATCTAGCCAGAACAGAAACAAGCGAGCATCTAGCTATGCAAGCTTGGGAAAGTCACTCAGCTTCTCTGAGCTCGCTTTCTGTTTGCAACAGGGTGAGTTTTTGCCTCTTTGGTTCAGTGAGGGTTCCAGGGCTGAGGGTGTACTCATCCTGCTGGTAGCACTTAGTATAGTGTATCCCTCTTGCAGTTGAGGGAGGACATTCGGGTGGGGGTCTGGGTGACCAAGTGCTAAAGTAGGGTGGGTCACGTGTGTTTGGCTTTGAGATTAGAATGAAGTATCTGCTGCCAAGTGCTAGCGTTTAGTTCTGTTCGGTCTGATGTGTGTAGGTGTGTGCGGTGAGGTGGGGCTGGGTGTAAATCCAGCTAAGCCATTGGTCTCTTTTCTGAAAGTAATGGGACTGGCCAGGATGAACTACCGTAATACATTCATCAGAGAGGTAGGATATGGAGATACGGTTGGGTAAGTGATTGCAAGGACATCCTGTGTGTCCAGTCCTGCAAGGCCTGGCAGGGTGGGGGTGTCTGAGATACAGCCCTGTCCTTGGGGAGGTGGGCTGGCTGAGGCGGAGATTCAGCCTGAAGTGATACCCTTTTAAATCCAAGGACCACAAAGTGAAAGAAAAATCAATTTCCAATTACTTTTAAGCCCAAGGTTATGCAGAAATATAAACTCAGAGAGTGGCATCCTAAGAGCATGGCCGCATAAGTGAAAGCACATTGTCCTTGGCTCTGTGGCCTATGTGAAGTGTGACCTTGGCCAGGTAAGGTGGCTCCTCTGTGCCAGAATCTCCTAGAATACCAAGGACAGGGGCCGGACATGCCAGGGCTCCTAATTCTCCACCTGGTGCATTACTGAACTTTTGATGAAGTTCATAGAGTTCCCAGGCCTGAGAACTGCCAGACAATCCTAGGTAAGGCCAGTGGATGGTTCTGTTGGCATTCTGCATCCTGGCCTTCAAACATAAGTAGTGCTCGAAGTTCCATTGACCATTTCTCTTGGATCTTGGGAAAATGGTGCTTGGTTCAGAGGTGCCTCGGGCCCAGGGAATTTCTGGTGTATGTTTGTGGAGACCAAACGTCCACAGCTGTCACCCCACAGCTCCATTGGCTTTCCTGAGACCTGGAAACACAGCCAGTGAAGTTCAGACTCGCTTGAAGACCCTTCCTGTGACAGATACCTGCTTTCCCCAGAAAGCCACACCTCTGGGCCTCTCTATCCTCAGGCTCAGCCGTTACCTACCCCAGTTATCTGCAGGGCAGTTGGTACTAGGTATCATCGCATAACCATCTTGCTATTCTAGTAGGAGCAACTCCCTCCTCTTGACCTCCTGAGGGAACTTGATTCTGCCGCAAAGCACCCTGCTTCTCCACAGCCACCAGAATGCTTCCTGAGGCTGGCAGTGATGGCGGCAATAGGATATTCCAGAGGTGGCAGTGAGACCAAGGGGTGGAGGATACTGAGAGGAGCAGTAGAGCTGCCTGTATAGTGACTTTTCGGGTTCCACAAACGGCCCCTGGAAACCAGACTTCTGCAGCACCCTCTTACAGACACTCAGGTCCCACATTCCCCTTCCACTGGCCTGAGCCTGCTTGTGGTCATCCAGCTGCTATCATCCAGAAAAGAATTCCTCTTCTTGAAGTCCTGTCCTGTTCTCTGCCGGCCTCCCAGGAGTCTCCTTTCCCACAGGGTCCTTTGGAAGAGGTCACGTCAAGTGCAGTATGGCATGAGTGGGCGTGTCAGCGCAGGTGACGGACAGCAGCATGCAGGTGTGACCTCTTGTGTGTGCTTGCAGTATGATCAAGTGCTGTCAGAGCAGGCACTCCTTCAGTGCAGAGCTGTGCTGATAACAGGATGTGATGTTTCTGCTGTCCTAAGGCTTGCCTTCTCTCGGGGAAGACAAACAACAGACACGAAAAGTGTATAAATGTGAAAAGGAGTATTATTTTCCTAGAAGTGGAAACTGCTTACTTTTTCCTGACTGTCCACCATCCAACTATGCACACAGAGACATATGCATATAGGCACACGCAGTGTACTACAACAACACACACAAAGACACATAGTACAGACATATAGTTGAATGCGCAAACGTAAACACAAATACACAGCACACAGATGAATGCAAAGCATGTATAGATAAACACAGTCACACAGCACACACAGATGGACACACACAGTTGAACACACAAATACACAGATGCACACAGACACATAGATGAACACACACATGACATACAGATAAACACACACATACATACAAACACACATGGCGCAGACATACATGGGCACCCTCAGAGGTGGACTCAACCATCATTAGGGTGTTTTTTCTCAAGGCAGCCCCTTCAACTCTCCCAGGCATGGTTTGTCTGCTGTGTGTGTAATGTGAGATCTTCTGAGATGAAGACACAGTGCCCACTCCCACCCATCATCCTCAATGCCTTGCACATGCCCTGCTGGGCCCACACATCATTCTCTGAGTCTTGCCATTTCTACGCTGCCCCCATAGGGCACTGCGTCATCTCCAAAGGCCGTTCTCTGCCTTACGGTGCTGCTCCTGGAGCTCACGGGGTTGTTTCTGGCCAGGTCGGCTGAGAAGTGTGTTCGCAGCTGGAAGGCTGTCTTTGTGTCCTCTGTGTCTCCTTGTAGTCCTGATGAACCCACAGATTGGCTGGTCCCACCAGATCCCACAAATACTGCTTTCAGAAGCAGCAGAAGCCAACACAGGGGGGCAGGAAGTATGTGCTCAGCTGCCCTGCAGGCCATTTGGAAACATTTCTATCTTCTGGTAAACGGAAAGGACATTTTAAACTTACAAAAGCAAACTCACTTGCTTTAAACAACCCGGCACGTGCATTCACACGGGAGGATGTAGCCAGCCAGGGCTTCAATTTTTCCCCTCTGTTTGGTGTTTCAGTGGAGCCCCAGCTCTCCCCACTTCACACCCCCAGGACCAGCTCCTACTTGTTTTTCCTCAACCTGCCTGCTAAGTCCATGGCCTCTATAGTAAGATGATTGTCTGGGTATATTCTCTTGTCCCTGCAACTTTTTTGTTTTATTGTATTTTATTATTATTATTATTATTATTATTATTATTATTATTATTATTGATACTGGGATGAAACCCAGGGCCTCATATATGCCGGGCTGGTCCCCTATCACTGAGCTATACACCCAGTCCCTTGGCCTCCATGTGGCAGCAGTGCCCGCTAGGTCGTTCCTTCCGGAGTCCCTCTGGCAGTTCCGCTCCACAGATGCCTCGGTTGGCACAGCATTTGTCCAGCACTTGCTCGAAGTCAACACGACGGGGGCTGCAGGCACTCAGTGAGGGTGTGCTCTCTCTTACTTTCTCTAGTTCCATTTGAAGTTCCTTCCTCCATGTCCTGACAGCACTCCATCCTCTTTTGGCTCAGCACTGTGCTGGGCACCCTGACCTTCCTGTCCTGGCTATCAGGCTGTGCCTCCGGAGGACATCTAGCATTCTAACCTGCTCTCTGCCAGCCTCACTATCTCTGCAAGGTGTGTGTGCCAGCTGTCAGGATTTTGCGTGCCCTCACAGTTAGTTGCATCCTGGGGTCTTCCTTCAACAGGATGGCATTCTCTTTCACTCCTTGGCCCCTTTCTGTTTCTCTCTTCCCCCGTGGTTTCCGATCCACACGTGTGACATCCCTAGGTCTCTTTCCCTTCTCTTCTTTAATCATTTCCTGCTTCTCTTCTCTGTCTCTTTTTGAAAGAGAATTTCTGACCTCTCGTCTCATGGGGTGCTCCTGCCTTACTGAACAATCTATAAGTCTGTCGTGTTAATGATGGTGTCCCAGCATTTCCAGGCAGTCTTTGTTCTCCCTCTGTGTTTCTGTCACTTTGTCTCCAATAACATTATGTTTCCTCCAAAGACTGGCTGCCCGGCCCTGTGCGGCCTGCGTGGTTGGCATGGAGGGGTTGCTTGTTAAAGTGCTTCACATCACCCTTTTCCTCAGTGGGAGATAGGTGGCAGCTACCATGCCGGGATGGACACAGCTGGGTTTCTGCTGGGTGAGTATGGACAGAAAAGGGCTATGGTGAGGTGCCCACCCAGGCCTGGGACGTCTCCCCCAGAGCTTATTATTGTCGTCCCTGTGGCTTCACAGATGATGGCTTTTCCTCTGGACCTTCTGCCTCAGCTTCCGGGAGGTGTTCTGCTCCTACATGTGAGGGTCTATCCCTCCGGCCCCTTGTGCCCAGGCTTATGACAGGTTTCATCTTTGTCCTTCAGCTCTGTTCTTTTTCAGTGATAGCCCTTGCTTAAGCTGGGAAGGGAGCTGACGGCGGTAGGTAGGACAGAGTTCTCCAGAGCTTGAAGAATGTCTCTGGCATGCGAGAGCTTTATGAAAAGAAAGCACTGGGCCCTTTGCTTCTGGTCAGGCACTATTGGCTATGTCCCAGGGGTAAACTGAGGTCCTGGAGGCAGAACTGGCTAGACGTGAGGACATAGGGTGGAAGCTGTTCCAGACTTATACAGCACTTACCTGTACCAAGGGCTGGAGGGATTCTTGTGGTCTCACCCAGGGAAGAGCGAGCAGGAAGCCCTCAGAGGAAAGACGGTCAGGTAGGAGACACCCTGTAATGGCTGCCTGGGGCTGGCGAGGGGACAAATGAGAGCAGGGACTGGCTGTGGGAGATAGGCACCTCCCGCGTCTGCTGGAGCCTTGGTGCAGTGGGTGGATACATGGGTCTGCAGGAGACCAGGGGCCTGGCCTGTGTACTCCGGTAGGGTGATTACATGTGCTTAACTTGTCTGCAGGAAATCACAGGTCCCTCTCTGAACTCTGTACTACCCAGAAGCAGATGATGTGTACTCATCTGTCTGATGAGGACACCGGGATTCTATTTTGTCTTGGTTGGCTAAGGAAGACGTACTGTCTTTGGGGAACCCAAGACATTCCTCAGGAGGCCAAGAGTTGGAGGCTTGCCCTGGCACGGCCTCATCTTGGGCAGATCAAAGCACAGAGGCCTCTGGACTGTCAGGCTCTTTCTTTGTCTTCTGGACTCTGGGAGGCCACTGGTATGTGTGTGCCCAGGACTCCGGACCTCTCGAGCATAAGGGTGTGAGGCATACATGTCACACAGAGACCAGGTGCTTACAAAGGTGACTGTTGTAAACACCATTCAAGTCTTATGGTTATTTAAAAAAAACATAAGTCTCCTGGCTTGGAGAGAACAGAAAAAACAAAAAAACACCAAAAAAACCCCCAAAAAACAAAAAAACAATGACTAACTGCTTAGGCTGTCAGAGGCAGGGACAAGTCTTCACGTTCTCAGTGCTGTTTTTGAAAGTCTCACAACCACAAAGATTGTGAATTAGAATTGCGTGGTTAGGACACATGAGATCCCGAGGAGCCGGTTACATCCCTGAGTGTCCGTCAGCAATATTGAGGAGGATGGTGGCGTAGACATAAAAGAGAGAGACACACAATCAGTCTCAGCACCCAGACCATTTGTTTTACATGTGATGATGCCTCTCAGCCCTGAGTGTTTAGGAGGCAGCCTGCCAGCCAGCAGCCAGAGAGAGGCAGATCCCACAGCAGATGGGCTGAACGAATTCCTCCGACCACCCACCCTATCTGCAGCTCACTGTCTCTGTGGATCTGCGAGGCTATCAGCCTTGCTCGCATGCCTCCTTTGCCAGCCAATTCTCCACTTAAGTAAAGATTTTATCATCTATCTTTAGGGTGGTGTACCTGATATGGGTCCTAAGGAGCTCCCATCCATGGTCACTTCCCTCTGGTGCTGTCTGTTCTAGCAGGGTCATCTGGAAACCAGCTTGGCAGGGAAGTTTACATACCCTTCTTAAAGACTTATAAAGGGGGAGGGACTCCCAAGAAATAAAAAGACTCTCCTACAGAGCTGAGTGTGCCTAATCACTAATCCCCAAACCAGGCCTTTCATCAGTGATAAGGGGCTTCTGAACTTAACCGTCACAAAGCCGCACATTGACTGGAGACAGGAGGAGTGGCACCCCCTTGGATTGCACTTGACACAAATCCTCTCCGCTCTGTCTCATCTTGGCACTTCAAAGGAGCAGGGGCTCTTCCATGGCAGTGCTCCTGAGGGCGGGTGTCCACTTCCTGAGACCACAGGGGAGGCTCCTGCAGTCCCAGTGTCTTGCGCAGAACAGCTTCTGGCCTCTGGCTGTCTGTCCTGGAGCCCCGGCTTGTTCACCGGCGTGGGCTGGCCCACACGCTCAAGATTTGCCTGTAATGGGCCCACAAAGGAGAAGCCTTGCAGACGTTTGGAGGGGAGACTCAGATCAGCACAGAAGGCGCAGATTTCAATAAGGGATGGCGGCCGACACGAAACAGACGTAGCTTGTCTTCATCAAGGGCTTTGCAGAAAGAAATCCAAACCAGGATTGGATTTTAACAAGATGCAAACCATTTGCACATGATCGGCAATGCGGTGCGCCTGACATAACGTCTTGCAAATGGTGGCTCGCGATGACAAGGCCTGTCTGCAGAGAGGCTAATGGGGAGTCACGCCTGTGTGGACGATCCCTGCAGCCCTCAAGTGCTCCTGCAGCTCATTCTTTCCAAAGTGACTGTATTAACGAAAATGATCTCAATCGTAAGCTACTATTAACATGCCACAGCCCCCACATTTTTTTTTTTTTTTCATCCAGGGTAATTTAAAACAAATGTGTTGAACGAGGAACACATGAGAATGTTTTCACATTCTGATGTGGAAGCATGTGGACACTTCCGGTGTCATCCAGCTCCTGTTGCCATGTGCATATGTGAAACGTAGTCAGAGGACGTGGCTTTCACTCTGGCAGAGCATAGAGAGTCACCTGTGCTGTTTGTGTCCAGGACCACTGGCATTCCATTGGAGTAACCTGGGCAGATACACCCAGACTGTATCAGTTTTCTATAGCTGCCGAAACCAACCGCCTCAAACAGTGGCAGTGAATGACACAAATGTCATCATTTCAACATGTAATCAATTAAAAATTATAACCAGCAGGCGTGTTTTACTCTGTCTTCAAAATCATGCCTGCATTTTACTTTCGGAACATTTCAGTGTGGACTGGCTGCATTTCAAGAGCCTAGACACCACATGAAGTCAATGACATCCTGTTGGGTCATTTTACTTTCCTTGGCATGGGGTGAAGATCTGTGGGCTGGTCTCACATCCCCAGGAAGCCAACCTGAAGGGGAGGCTATTACAAAGCAGAGACATCTGAGAAATCAAGGAAGGTTCTGAACATCCAACACTTGAGGTTGGCAGCCCCTCTGGAAGTTTCAGCAGAAGTATTTGGTGATTTCCTAATTGCTTCAGCCTTGGCTACCTGGGCTGTCAGCTTCACTTCCACCTAAATCCTGTAGAGTTCAAGGAAAGACACCTTGAAAGCTGTGATGGGTTGTCGGGGGATGGACCTGGCTTTTGAGAAGCCTCAAGTTGAATTTAAGAGCCCTCTTTTAGGGAGTCAAAAACTAGATTATAGACCCAAATCAGGTAAAGGGCGTTGTAAGGGCTCTGTGCAATTGGTGCCCTTAGTCATGAAGTGAGTTCCTGGCACCGGGTCTATAAATAGCCTCGGGGGGAATCTATAGCCACCATCGCCAGGCTGACAGTAGTCCTTCCTAGCTTGGTGAACTTCTTTATATAACTGTGTTTAGGTTTTCTTTTTTCTTTTCTTTCCTTTTCTTTTTCTTTCTTTCTTTCTTTCTTTTTTCTTTCTTTCTTTCTTTTTTCTTTCTTTCTTTCTTTCTTTTTTTTTTGAGACAGGGTCTCACTCTGTAGTCCAGGCTGGTCCTGAACTCACTATGGAGCCCAGGCTGGCCTTAGACTCAGGCAATCCTCCTGCCTCAGCCTCCTGAGTGATGGGATTACAGGTGTGCGCCACCACGCCCAGCTTATGTGGTGCTGGGGAATTGAACTCGGGTTCTTAGCACTTGGCTTTCTGCTTGCTCAAGCGCTTTAACCACTGAGCCATTCCTCCAGCCCCTGTGTTTAGGTTTTCATAAAATTATATGACCTGCTTTTATCATTTTGTTGTGTTTCTCCCATTAGTTTAAATATTCTAGAAATGTGCCTTTTATGATGACAGAAATCAAATAAGTGATTCTAAAATCTACTTACCATACTACATCTGGTCATCCAGAGCAAGAAGGCATGTTCATTGAGGATTCTCCTCAAGGACAGGTGACTGCTGTCCAAGTTGTAGCATGTTGGCTGTGAAGTCTCAGGCAACGTGTGACATGTTCTCCCTGAGAAAGACTGTGCTTATGGCTGAGTGTGAGCTCCTAGAGGAGTGATATGCAAAGTTGCCATCTTAGAGAGTTTCTCGTTGCTGAAACACAATTCTCGAGACTCACAACTTCAAGGAGAAAAAAGTTTGTTTTGTTTTAGCTCAGAGTTTCAAAAGGTCTCAGTGGTGTTAGGGTGTGGTGGAGGCCTGGCAGGAGAAAAGCTGCTTATAGCTGGCAAGACAGGAAACAGTGAGCCAAGAGTGGAGCTAGTGAGGGAGTTATATCATTCCCGGTCACACCCCTGTGATCTGCCCTTTCTGACCAGGCACTGCAGGAAAGCAATAGATTGAATCACCGTTCAACCACGTGAAGCTCTGGTGGGACCTTCCAGATTCAAACCATACAGCTGGATTGGACAAAACAAAGGACTGTTGGGGCCACTTATGTGTAGACATTGGAATTAATCCCATTGGCCTAGGAACAGGCAGACTAGACCCATGACCCAGGGTGATGAGGCTGAGAGCACAGCAGGCAGAACTGCGGTAGAAATCAGTTCAAGAAGGAAAGAGAAGCTGAAGCTTCTCCTAGGCTTGGATGCTGAGAATTTCCTTGGTTAGGATATTTCTAGGGCCCTCAGAACTGAGCCAAGAAGATGCTTGGCTGCATGGAGCCCTCTGTTAGTAGGGCCTGGGATAAAGAAAGTTTCTGGACATGTTGGCCCTGTCTGGAGCGGATTATCCTTGGTGGAGACTGGAAGCCGTCCTTATCCCTGCCCAGGCTCCTCACTGGAGCCAGTGCTCAGCAGCAGGTCCCGATGCCCTCCAAAGCAGCACCTTGCCATCCCTGATGGCAGGGTTTGTGAAGTTTCTCAACCTGTTTGTTCCTCTGTAACAAAGTGCCCAAGATGGAGTAATTTACAAACAAAAGGAATTTATTTCAGCCTTAGAGGCTGAGCAGTCAAGGTCAAAGCTTGGGCAGATTTGGTGTTTCCACTGGGATGCTCTTCACATTCCAGGTGGCCTGCCTGATCACGCTCCTAGGAGGCCACTTCCTTGTTCTATGTGGCCTGAAGACTGATGTCTGGGTATTGACAGCCTCAGATCAGGAACAAGGTCTGCTGGAAAGTAGAAGCCCTTCATATCTCCCTGGGCCTCTCAAGTGTGGATTTTGTTCAATCTACTTGGAGTGTCAGATGGGGACAGGGATACCTGGAAATGTGCTATTGGGCAGGTCTGTGCCCAGAGGGCTTTGGAGAAGGTTTGTGAAAATGACAGGGGATGTTTTAAAGCAGACTCAGAGCCATTTTAATGATCAGAAATGACACTAAGTAATGAGAAGAGAGCAGTGTGTTCCTGCATTAGTTAGCTTCCCCATTGCTGGAACAAAATACTTGATGTCCACAACTTAAAGGAGTTTATTTTGGCTCACAGTTTCAGTGGATTCAGTCCAATGCAGAAACAGCCTGGTGGAAAGGCCCCGGGGGAAAAGCTATTCATATTTTGGTGACCAGGAAGCACAGAACTCAGGGAGGAGCCAGGAACAAGAATAGACTCTTTGTACCAGGCTGATGACATAGGTTTGTAAAATCCAGCCCTCCGAGAGATGCTGAGGCAGGAGGATTGCAAATTTGAGCTAACTTAGTGTTTTAGCAAGACCCTGCTTCAAAATCAAAAATAAAATCGGCTGGGGATATAGCTCAGTGTGAAGATCCTGGGCTTCATCCCGAATACCCAAAACCAAAAATAGAATAGACCTTGTAGTTTACAAGTGCCCCCAGTGACTCGCCTCCAACTAGGTACCACCTGTTGACAGCACAGTAAGCTATGAACTCATCAATGGACAATTCACTGATGAGTACAGTGCTCTTATGAGCCAGTCCCCTTCCAAAATACCCAGCTGTGAATATGAGATTTTTGTGGACATTTTGTCCCAAAGGGGGGTGGTGAGGATGACTCACAGGGTAGGTAGGGCCTCTGCTGAGTGGCTTCTGCTTGCTTCCACACTGTGGCACACAGGGAGGACTTGTTCAGTATAAGGACAGGGGAATGTTAGCCTGCCCGCCTGCCCAAGAGAGAACATAGCTGGAGTCAGGGATCAGAAATGCTGGGCATCAGAATTGGCTTCCCCAAGGAACTTGCCCTTCTTTCTCCAGTTTAACTTTGACCCATTCCCACAGCCTCTGGGCCTCTGTTTGCTTATATAATGGCTCCAGATTCCTCCCTCTGTTCCCCAGGGTTTAGCAACTTCCTAGAAGCATTGCTACCCAGCTGTGTCCAGGCTTGTGCAGAGCGATGGGGAGAGTATTCACACCTTTACTTTGGCCCTTGCTCTGAGGGAAGCAAACCCTCCTTCCTAGTGCTGGCCAGTGTGCAAATCCAGGCAGGCCTTTCCTGGAAAACCAGATACAATGGGAGGCACTAGTGACAGGTGGCAGTATTCTGGGCCTCCAGGGCCAGTACCCCTGACCCACCCATCCAACTTTCTGTTTTGGGAGGCCTTTGGGTAAAGATATTGCGTATGCTGTCTCTGATTTCCCTGCACGAGTCTCCTCTATTCTGGAGTCAGACTGCTCTCAAAGGTCACATTTGCCTTTGAGGCAAGGAAGGAGGAGGCCAGGCCTGCTGCCACGTGGGCTGCCTCTGGCTCCCTACTCCACACACAGCACCCCATTCATTTGGTACACAGCTCTGGGTAGCTTTCCTCCCTGGCACAGCAGGGCCCCCACCCAGAAGAGAACCTCACATGACTATATGACTATATTCCCAGTTGATGAAGGAGTCCCTTGAGCCCAACATGGCTGTGGGTGCCTGGCTCCACCCTGGGTGGTCAGGACCTGGCCCTGCCCCTGGAAGCTGTGTGGCCCAGAGAGGAGAAGCAAGGGGGGGAGGCCACCATCCATCCCACAGTCATGTTGGAAAGCAGTCTGGCCCAGAAGTCCCGACCATCGTGGGAGAAGGAGGGGCTCTGCCTTAAGGCCTAGGAGTCAGTCCGAATACCTGAGCAGCATACATGGGTCACTTTGGCTCAGGATACTCAGGATGTACAGTCCAGTTCAGCTCATAGGTAACACTGTGCGTTCCAGGAGGAGGATCAGACCTGTGTGAGCTAACACTCTTGCGTATGCACATACAGAGACCCCTGCGGTTGACGGGCAGCACCCGCACCCTGGGGAAGGTTCTGTGCTAGGCCCAGAGGCTTAACACCTCAAATGATTCTTTCTGATATCCACAGCCAGCCAAGGTGTTTCCTAAAGATTTTAAATGCGGTGGACCAAGAACATCTTACCCCCGAGTCCTGTGGATAAGCCTGAGCAGTGCAGTGGCACGTTCCTGCCCTGTGGCCCATACCTCTGCAGCTGACTGACACAAGCTGTCGTTCACAAGCAGGTGATAATCCTGTGATTTGCCTACCTTACCAGTCCACGATAAGCCTGGGAGTCCTCACTGTGGGCGCCCATTTTAGATGGAGAGAATAAGGCATGAAGAGGCAGAAAGTTCAGATACTTCCCCACTGTGTGTGTGTGTGTGTATGTGTGTGTGTGTGTGTGTGTGTGTGTGTGTGTGTGTGTGTGTGTATTTAAACTTAACTATTTTATTTAATTTTAATTTTACTTTGTTTTGAGACAAGGTCTTTTACTCTGTTAGTCTAGGCTGGTCCTGTACTCGCTGTGTAGCCCAGGCTGGCCTTGAATACACAGCAATCCTCCTGCTTCAGCCTCCCGAGGGTTAAGATTGTAGGCATCTACAACCATGCCCAGTTCATGTGGTACTGAGGAACTGCATTTGCTAGGCAAGCACACTAACTGCTGAGCTATATTCCCAGCCTCATATTCCAATTTATTTAAAATTCATGTGTAATCTCTATACATCACTTTTTACCAAACATGCCTGTTTTCAGCGTGCAGTCTTAGTCTGTGACCCTACTTAGGAACTTTCCTGACTTGCTCTGGTCTTGCACTGGGAGGTGAGGGAGGCCATGGTGGCAGATCTTGAGGTCAGGTTTTGTGCCTCTCTGGAGAAAATATGCCTCTGGAAGGTCTAGTTTTCACCCTGAGGCTTCCTGTCTGCTGAGGCTTCTGCCCTGTCCCCTTTGTCCCAGTAGGGTTTCCTTTTTGCATCCAATCCCCTTATTATCACAAGATGATCAGAGATAAATTTACATGCTTCTTCCTTTGCCCTTAACTGGAAATCTTCAAGTATCATGTTCAAAGGTTTTCTGAATTGCATACATACTATGTCTATGATTTTTTTTTTCTGGATTAACTGGAAAGACCAAGAATCATGCAGTTGTGATGAAAAGGTGACTCTTAGAAATGATTACCTCCATTACTCAGCGAAACTTCAAAGACAAATTCTAGTGTACCCTTCACACTGCACACGGATGAAAACAGCTCCTGACACACAGCACAGAGAGAAGATCCAGATAGCAAGTGCAGACCCCGTGGGTGCGTCCTCAAGCTCTCAGGACAAGAAGCAAAGCCGATGCTCCGGCAGCCCCTTGACCGTGGAGGTTAGACAGTTCGAAGGCTGAGAAGGGGAGTCCACAACCAGCCAGCAGAAAGCCCTTGAAGATGGCAGGTTGATAAGAGCAGCAGCTGCAATTGGGGGCCATTTTATCCGCTTTGATGGGGGAGAACACCAAGGAAAGGTGGCAGGAACTGGAGAGGCCTTGTCCCCTGAGACTCTCAGGTGCATCCACAGGGCAGACCTCGTGTTTTCAGGAGGGAGTGACCTTGAGCTCCCCAGAGCAATGAACCTGGGAAGGGAACAGAGCCTGGAGTCACAGCAAGCCAGGAAGAAAGACTGATGACAGGAGTCATGTCCTTGCAGACAGTGGCAGTGTGGCAGAGGGACAGTCCTCAAGGCAGGGAGACACTGAAGTCTCATGAGAGTCACGGAAAACAGGTTAAAAGATATTAAGAAAATGATACGGGGCATAAAAGGGCAACATAAATTATAATGACAAAAATACTCAGAAATGAAGTGCCGTAATCCAAAAGCAAATGAAAAGTAAATGAAAAATATTGTTTCAGAAATGAAGACCAAATCAAAAAAAAAAAAAAAAAAAAAAAAAAAAAAAAAAAAAAAAAAAAAAAAAAAAAACTAAGAAGCTGGTGTAGACAAAAACCTTCAGTGAAGCCAAAAAGTGAAAGAAGAATCAAAACTGTGGACCAGTAAAGAGAAAATCAAACTGTGGATTCATATAGATGAATAGACCCACCACGTGCTCTGACTGCTCCGTGTGAGTTCCTCGGCTGATGGAACAAGACTGGAGCCGGTGGGTGGCCCCAAGGAAAGCTTACAAGCCAGTGCTGGGGTTACCCAGGCCTCCCTGTTCCTTGCCTGTGCAACTGGCCATCCCTCTGCGGGGTGGCTCCCAAGAAGGGTATGGAGGGAAGACGCTGCCTCAACGTGGATGTGTAGCGTTGGTGTGGCTGAGAAATCACACTTGGCTACGGAGAGCTGCTGGGGCTTTGGCATCATGCTGTCACCACACACAGCCTCCCACGACTGACTGGCACCGCGATGTGATATCTCTGTGATGTGACGGGGCATGCATGAGCTGGTAGAGTCAAGGGCATAAGCGCAGGACAGTGCAGAGCGGGGCTTCCGAGTCTTCCCATTCCACCTCATGCAAGTTCTTGCACCCATTTGGTGCTAGATGTGCCATGTTTCGTTTAACTCATCCTGGTGATGGATGTACAGAGTTTTTATGGTTTTTACTACTCATCGATGTGAAGATTATCTTTAACCACACCTTTGAGTTCCTTATCATTTATTTAGATTAATTTCTGAGACGGATTATATAAACAATTTGATACTTGGTGCACCCTGGCCATCATGCCTCTTAGAAATATTTATTCCCCTTTTCATTAGCAAAAGCTGAGTTCAGGTTTTCATCTGTCTTGTTCCTTGTTTGTCAGTATTAAAATTTCTCTCTCTACAAACAAAATCCCACAATCTGATAATAATGAGCAATTAACTTCAATGTCAGAATTAGAATCTAATATAAACATTAAGTTTGGAATTAGTATTTAGTAATCTGTATCTAGCAATCAGTATTAGTATTTGTGCCAATGTGTTTTTTATGTATATAAGTGCATATTATACAGAGATCACACTTACAGAAAAGTGTAGAAAAGTCCTGTAGTTACTTACTCATTGAAGTGTTACACTCACTCATCTTAAATAACATTTTGCAATATAGCTTTACATTTCTGAGGTACAGTTCTAATTCATGTTCTTTCTAATTTGGATAGTTTAGTTTGATGTTTTTGTTAAAATTCTGGCACACTGAGTTCAAAGGTCAATTAAGCAGCATTCTATTAAAAAAACTATGTTTCTAAAAGTCTTGGCAAAGTCTAGAGGCAAAGCACGCTTTTTTTCCTCTTCTGTTTGTATTCCATTAATTAACACTGAATTTAAAACAGATTTAAACATGTTTAAGGACCATTTGTAGTCCCTTTTCTTCTGAGTTTTATTTTTTGCCCACTTCTTTCTGCTAAAGTTCTAATGTTATAAAAAGTTAATTATTTGCATATATCTTATCAATGTATTCACAGCCTCCGACACACTGAGGGACAGATGGAAGCCTCCAAGTCCCCTCACCTCCGCCTCACTTCCTGAGACGATTGCTTTCTTCTCTTTGAAGGCCTTCTGGATCCTGTGTGCCTGGGATGACCTCTGGATTTCCATGTGATGCATCGGGAGTTGGGAATGGTGTCCTCACATGGCTGATGTCTTTGCGCTGCCTTCTTCCAGCTCCAGCAGCAGAGGATTTGCTTAGCTTCTTTCTGCTCTCTCCCCAAGGTGGCCTGACGCTCAGAACACACCCTGGCCACCGCTGTTCTGCAAGCTGCACCCAAGTAGCTGGCCGTCACTGTGGAGAGTCCCTGTTTATCAGGAGGAAGGTCTTGGCCCCTCGCCCTGCCCTTCACCTCTTTCTACCCTTTCCCCTCCTGCCTCTGCAGCCCAGTGCAGGCGCTCACCTTGTCAGATGGGTGATGTGCATACTCTCTGACATCATAATGAAGTCTTCTCTACCCGAATGTTTAAAGCTTATTTTAAAGCCAAGCATGTGTACTCTATTGTGACTATGTAAATATTATTTATCTTAAGACCAAAAAGAGTTATTTATATTCTTTAATTGAAACTTTATTATATTATTTATTTCAGAGCCATGATATCATTTCCTTTATGGTCTAGCTATTTGTTTTCCCAGGACTTTAATTGCCTGTTTTCTCTCACACTGTCTGTCTTTCCCACTTTGTGAGTTGCTTAGGAATTTCAAGGGCAACGTCTGGCTTTGCAATCCTGGCCAACTCTCATGGAGGCCCCTTGTGGAGCCCGCTTGCTGTGCCTAGGGGATACTGGCTGGATGGCTGCATGGTGGTGGTCTTAGTGGCTCCCCCTTTTTTCCCCTGGGCTGTATCCTGGATTTTGTCTTTTTCTGGCATGCTTTACTCCTTAGCACAAGCAATCAAGGAAAAAACTAAATAAATTGAACTCTCATAGATAAATAATCTAATTAAGAAGTGGGCAAAGTATCTGAACAGACGTTTTTTCAAAAAAGATAGATATGTGAACAGCCAATAAGCACATGAAAATGTGTTCCACCTCACTAGGGAAACGCAAACTGAAACCACAATGAGATACCGCTTCTTACCCATGAGGATGGTTAGACTTTAAAACATAATAATAAAAAATAAGTATTAGCAGGCATGTGGAGGAACTGAAACGCTCATACCTTGCTGACAGCCACCTTGGAAAACAGTGCACCATCTCCTAAGGGACATGTAGAGTGACCACACTACCCTGCAAGTTGGTTCTTAGATGCATACCCGAGAGGACTGAAGGCAGTGTTCATGCAAAAACCTGTGCCCAGGTGTTCATAGCGGCACTGTTCACAGTAGCGAAAAGTGGAAATGGATAAACATGTAAGGTGTGTGCACACAACAGAATGCCATACGGCCACAGAAAGGAAAGAAAGCACTGATGAGTGCTGCTATGGGAAGGAACTTCCAAGACATTACACCTAATGAAAAAGGCCAGACGCCAAACATGAAGGACTGACGGATGAACGATTCTATTCATTTGGAACAGGCGAATCTACAGAGACAGAAAGCAGCTCAGTGGTTTGTTAGGGGCTGGAGAGGAGGAGAAATGAAGCCGAGCTGCCAACGGGGGATTTGTTTTAGATGATCAAAATGTCCTGGAGGGGCTGGAGGAATGGAACAGTGGTTAAAGCACTTGCCTAGTAAGCGCAAGGCCATGGATTTGATTCCTCAGAACTGCATTGGATTACAGGGGGCTGAGGCAGGAGAATTGTTGTGAGTTCAAGGCCAGCCTGGGCTACGTAGTGAGTTCAGGACCAGCCTGGGCTACAGAGCAAGACTCTGTCTCCAAAAAAAAAAAGTCCTGGAATTAGATATTTACAATAGATGTAGAGCCTTGTGATTGTACTATCAAGCCCTGAACTGTACACTTTAAAATATGGTATATAAATGACATCACCAAATTATATACCAATTATGGAATTTGAATGATATCACCAAAAATTTATGCAGTTATATATGATTTTTCTATTTAAAATAGTACTTGGGAAGAACACAATCTGAGCCTCATGTATCTGAAATTGTCCTTATTATTCATTCACTTATTTTGCTCATTGACCAACTGATCAATGAATGGAATGTTTGCTGTGTGGAGTGTACCCCACAGATCATTCCCTTGGCTAACTATTTTTATGGTAAATGCATGTTGGATTTTCATAAGAAAGTAATAGAATACAAAGTTTCAGCTGTCTGTTTGCATAGGAATGAGTTACATTACTGTTCTCAAAAAGCAATTTGATATTTTAAAACTATATGTGGCCAAAGTTTTGAATTACATTCCAAATCCGATCAACAAAATGTCTGAATGTGGAATGGGATGTGCAGAAGTCAAGCTTTGGTCTGAGTTGAGCCACTCCAATTTGAGTGTAAGGGTAAAGGTGGAATGACTTGGCACCTGGTGTATGTGAGTGGATTTTTCCCAGGTGCTGGACACACAGAACTCCTCCACAAGTAAAGGTGCCACCTGTACGGAACAATTGTAAGGCAATGATTGATAATTCATGCTAATAAAATTATCATCTGTGAACTTATTGAATTAAATAAGAGGCACATAGACTTCTCAGGCCACAGGGATACGAGATGTGTGAACTTATGAAACGTAGTAGACCAACGAAGGGTGCAAATACCTTGACCCAAGATGTGCCAAAGGAAAGGGACCTCAGGCTGCAAGCGTGGCAGCCTGACCCTCCACCTAGTGCCCGCGTCACAGCCTCTGCTGGGAGATCACCATGGCAACAAGCATCCACCTTTATCCCTGGACTTCAGCTCAGCTGAATCCTTTATCGACGTGGCCTACATCATTCCTTTTACCTTGACAGCTCCTCACTTGGGTTCCTTCACAGCCTTCCTGGTCTCTTGTAGTGACTCTGTGTTCCTATCCACTTTTTGCCTTGGTTCTTTGTACTGCCTCTTCAAATCCTCTGGCCACGTTAACCCTTTCTCAGCCACTTCTAACTTAATCTCACATTTAAGGTACCATTTGAATAATACTAGTAATTAAGGTAGGCATGGAATCAAGAAGTTGCAGTGGCCGTGGACACCGCTAGTAAGTGCAATTAGGAGTACTTGGGAAAAATAAAGCAATGACATGGTGTAGATGGTTAATTTATTGCTACTCAATAAATTCTGACATTGTGGAGACACAAACATGTCAGTCTACGCAAATGACACAGCTCATTGGATAGTGTGTCGCTGGTGCCCTGATGTGTTTATGCACATAGTGAATACGCGTTCCTGAACCAGCTAACTGCTTACTGCAAGGATGCTGTGGTTAACATTTTATTTTCACATACTATGTTACTGATACGTACTATTTTGTTTTAGGAAATTGCAGGAGTCTGAGGTTGACATGCGATATATCACAACTATCTACCTTATATTAATGAAAAATAGGTTCCCAGGCAGCATTTTCCACAAAATGGCTCATTTTCAAAAATAGATCATTGACACTGCAGTTTGGCTGGGTATAGAATTTGAGATTCCAGGTGATTTTCTTCTGATCTGGACAGTGTCCTTTGCAATCTAGGATTGCTGGTGATTTTTGTTCTTCTTGAGTGGTTTGTTCGTTTTATCTGAAAGCTTTTATTCTCTTTTCATCTTTTCTGTTTTGGTATCTTCCTGTGTATCCGTGCACATCACTCAGGGCTGGCTGTTCAGCCTTTGGGTCTTATCTTCTCAGCTGAGGGTAGCTGGTGACACCACACACTCCAGGTTATTATTTGCACAGGTGGCATCTGTGTTCCAGGACCACTTTGCTTGTGCCACCTGCCTTTTGCTGCTTTTGTTGTGTCCTCTGCATTTTATGTTCCCATGAATTAGCCAGGCTCACGGCTCCAAATGAGGATGTCTCCAGCTCTGGTTGGGCAGACTTGCCCTTAGGTTCTCAAGAATTTCTGACTTCCTCAAAGCCCCTGCTTATCTTCCTGAGCTGGGCTTTCAGGATAAAACGTATAGCCTGTGGTTTGGCCTGCTTGCCTGGTATGCTGGTAAGCCATGTCCTTGAGCAGCAGCAGCAACTGCCTAGGTTTGTAACATTATCCAGTTCCATTGCTTGAGTGTCCACCATGCCAGCATGGACCATAGAAAGTCTCAGGAAAGTTCCAGCACAGAACTGAAGAGATGTATAGTCACTCCCACAAGGTTCAGCCAGCCCTTTCTCAACCCTCTCTGGCCAAGTTCAGAGGAGGCCAAGGTGATGCCAGGGAGAAGTTTCCAGGCCAGCAACTCTCTGTGCCCTTGAGATTGTTCTACCCCATTTGAAGGTCTTGCTGGCTCCCCTTGCCTGGAGGACTACATGGAAAATCTAACTGTCCGTGTTGTCTTGCATCTCCCCTTATCCCTTGGGTTCTCTGGGAGTGAGGACTAAGCCATACACCCATGCCCCCAAGAGCAACAACTGAGGACTCACTAAACACAACCAAACTGAGCCATTCTCATATACGCTATGAAACCAGAAGACAAATTAGCAAGTAGATCCCACTTTGTAAGTCCAAGCTCAGAGGTCTGAGGACATGATACTAAGAACTTGCAAGAGGAAGCCACCAGGCCATAGTGTGTGAATTCTTTGACTGAGGTTGCTATTCAAAGCAGCTTTGCATAAACTCCTGGGAGCCCAGTCACCCCACTGGTAATGGTAGACTGTGCCCTGCTCCTGGGTGGGAACAGTTCTGGCTGGCTGGCATTTTCTCTGCTTGGAGATAATTCACGTAGACACCTAGAATTGTGGGTTGAATGATATTGGCCCCAAAAGGATATTTTAAGTCCTAATCTTCAGTATCCATCACTATGACCTTACATGGAGATGTACATTAAAATGAGGTTGTACTAGGGTAGGGTGGGCCTTATATCCAATGACAAGTAACAAGTGTCCTCATAAGAGGAGAAGTTTAGAAACACACAAGATTGTAGTGGTGCCACTTGTCTTAATTCATTCAGTCTGCTGTAACACAATGCCTTAGGTTAGGAAATGTGTGACAAACAGAAAATTATTGCTCTTAGCTTCTGAGCTGGAAAGCCTAAGAAGAAAGCACAGACAGGGTTAGTGGCTATCATCTGATTCTCATAGAGGGTGTCTTCTCACTAGTCCCTGTATGCGGAAAGGGGAAGCAGACGTTCCTAGGCCTCTTCTACAAGGATATCAACACCAGTTATATGCAGTTATATGGGTGAGGCCCCATGAACTCATCTATGACCTCATCTCCACCCATAGCCCCACCTCGCTCACTTTTCTTGCGGTACAGGGGATTAAACCCAGGACCTTCCAAATACTAGGCAAATGCTCCACCACTGACCTATACTTCTCCCAGACCTACCCCACCACTTTCTCTTCTTTCTTTCTTTCTTTCTTTCTTTCTTTCTTTCTTTCTTTCTTTCTCTCTTTCTTTCTTTCTTTTGAGACAGGGTTTTGCTCTAGTCTGGGCTGGTCCTGAATTCACTGTGTAACCCAGCCTGGTCTTGAATTGATGGTAATCCTTCTGCCTCAGTCTCAGTGCAGGGATTACAGGCATGTACCACCACAACAGGATAGTTTTTTAAATGTGGTGCTAGGAAATTGGACCCAAGGTCTTTTGGGGAGCCCAACCCTGACAACACTTTGATTTTGGATTTGTGGCCTTTAGGCTATGACAAAAGCCACAAGGCTTGCAGCAATTTGCTAGCGTGGCCCTGGGAAACTGACACACCTAGAGTAAAATGTCAACACTTCCCCTGAAGAGAGAGGAGATGTTATAAAAATAGCAGAAAGTGCCAGATTGAGGAAAGTCATCATCTTACTTCAGAATTGCTACTTTTCCATCAGCCCAAGCTATAATTGCAAGCACTGTGGGGAGTAACAGCTCCGAATCTTTTCCCCATAGCGGGCCCAGCTAGGTGGTACCCTTCATGGCTGGAACACTCACAGGATCTGACCTCAATCTCTCCCAGAAGGTCTCCTCTCAGGGCTCCTGGCCAAGGTGCCGACAGGAATTCTTTGAGGACAGGTGGTCTTGCCCAATGTTGTTCTTTTGGGTTATGTGTATCTTCTGATTTTTTTCACTGTGGAACTGAGATCTTGTCAAATGAGAGAAAGCATTAGCTGTTCCTTTCAAATGGAGAGGTGAAATGTAAAAATACCTCAGGTTGATTTTCTCTGCCCTTCCTGTCTCACTGATGGAAGCTTCCATGCAAAGGACTAAGAGCCCCGAGGTCACTGGACGCCACTGAGTGCTTTTTTCCCCTTCAACCACATTCCTAGTTAATTATGTAGTCAAGTCGTCAACCCCCTGTCTTCTCCCTACCTCCTTCCCATCCCTAGTCACAGTGCCGACTTTAGAAATGTCTAATTTGTACTCAAACCTTTGCTTTTATTTTATGAAACAGCACTGTCATAGTCTTCAGATTATAGACATAAAAAAAAAAGATGTAGCCAGGCATTGTGGCTCATGCCTGTGATTCTAGCACTCTGGGAGGCTGAGGCAGGTTGATCACAAGTTTGAGAACAGGCTGGGCAACTTAATGAGATCTTATCTCAAAGTAAAAAATAGAAAGGGTCAGTGTCACTTCTACAATTGGTGCGTGGGGGAGAGGGGCAGGTGAAGACATGAGAATGTGACAGCCTCCACGGTCCTCAGTCCTCCAAGCACCAGGGAGGCTGCACTGTCAAACTCTAAGCAGAGATGCGTGTGTACTGACCAGGCCTGGAAAGACAGCAGAGTATCTGGTATTGTTTGAATATGAAGTATTCCGTCAAGGCTCAAGTATGGAAGGCCTATTCTACAATACTGCAAAGCTCAGAAGTGGGGCCTACGGAGGTAGCTGTATCATGAAGGTGCTAACCTCGTTGATGGTTGAGTTCCAACTCCATGGGCTGATAGGCAGTGGATCCTAGCTGGAGAGTGTAGGTCATTGGCCCGAGCCTTTGCGTGGTATAGCCCCTCTCAAGCCCTGCCACCCTCTCTGCTTCTTGTCTACCGTGAGGTGACCAGCTTGGCTCCACCATGCCTTTCTGCCATGACGTTTCTGCCCCCGAGCCAGTTGACCATGAACTGAAATATCTGAAATTGTGCGCTAAAATAAACCTCTGCTCCTCTCATTCGTATCAGGGATTTGGTCCTAGCAATGAAAAGCTGACTAACAGAGTGTCCCACGGAGACTCTCTGACTAATTCAGTGTCCCACAGAGACAGGGGTAGGGAACATCTGACCCATAGGCTGCAGACAGCCTGTAAAAACAGTTGAACCATCACAGCCAAGGCAGCCATTGCATTAGGGGGTGAGTTAATTATGTAATAATTAAATGTTTTGCCAAACATAGCAGGCTAATTTTTAAGTTGATAATTTTGTAGGGCCCATGAGTGATGTCATAAATAATCTGAATTGCCCTTGGCAAAGAAAAAAAATGTTTTCCACTCCTACTCTAGAGCTTTCTCTACTCCAGGTTTCTGTGAAACTATTTAAAAGTGAGCCAAGATTTCTGCCAGAAGCCAGCTGCCCCTAGAGCTACAGATTCTTGATCCACATTTATCAAGTGTCATGAGCTCTGTCCTTGGAGCCAGGAGAGTGGCGAGGGCACTATCTGGCTTCATGGGCATGAGGATGGGGGCAGTTAGGTAGAATGGCCAGGGGACGCACAGTTCAGAGGTGGCCTTGTGGAGATCCAGTCATTAAGTGTGGATCTCACCCTTGGCTCACACATGTCATGACACAGGAGTCTTTTCAACATCCTCAGGTTTATTTCTACCTAGCCCAAGAAAGTTGGCTAACCCAGGTGCAGAGGGCTGAGTTGAAGGCAAGGCTGAATATGATGTGGAAAAAGGAAGTAGAGGATGGCTAGTGGGTGTGTGTGGATCTGCAAAGTCTGAAACGGGCACAGAGGCCCTCCCAAGTGCCCAAATCCTGCCTCAGAGATCCAGAGCTCCGATCATCAGTGTGGCTTCAGAGCAATGAATGCAAGTGCTAAGTTCCGGCGGGGTGGCCTGGGCCATTCCCTCTGCTTTCTCCTCAGCACACGGCCATTGGGGCCGGACAGTTTATTTTCATTGTGCTTGGCAGAGATGACTGAGACTTGGCTGCTTTTTGGGCTGCCTTGTGACCAACACAGCTTTGCTGCCAGATGTTGGGTTGATGCCATAGAGGGCAGCAAGGGAAGCAGATGACTTAGAGCTGAGGTGGTCCATGAAATCTGTGCTCAGGACAACAGAACTAGGATTCAGGTTGGAGTAGAGAGGGGTGTGTCTGATGCGGTCTACAGATAGAAACAACATTTACCGGCCTTCAAATCGCAGCAGAGATTCCTGCCAAGAATGAGCTTCTCTATAGTCAGGGATAAAGTACCCCATGCTGTCATTCTACTAAGATGAGAGCACCCCAGGGGAGGACCCGTGTCCCCTAGCCCAGAGGAGCCTTTCTGAGAGAAGGTTGTTTCTCCAGTGAGCCAGTGCCAGGGAAGTCCCTTGATCCCATCTATCTACACCTTCAGATTTCCTCCTGATGTTGTCTCTGGATCACTGGTGACAAGGGATGGAGGGGAGTTTCCATTGCCTCGAGTCACTGGTGGAGAAATGGGAGTGTTGCAGAGTAGCTTATCTGGGACACAGACCACCACTTGAGTCAGGGAATCCTCTCTCTGTGCTACAATCCCCCATCGGGATAGCAGGTGGAAATGACACTGCCCGAGATCATTATAGACACAGAGGACAAACAAACACTCTCATTCTTAACCTGGTATTCATTTAAAACATGAGTTGTGTTTTATACTAAAGCAACCAGGGACTTAAAGATTATTTTTGCTGAAAAATAGTGACTCTTTTCTTGATTCTACAGATGCTCATTAGGTAACTAAAAACAGAACAAAGCTTGATGTTTATTTTGCAGTCTGTTTATTTTATTACCTTCAGGCTTTGGAGCAGATCTCTGCTCAGCGGGACATACAGACATGCTAATCACTGAGGGAGTATCTGTCTAAGAGCTGGCAATATAAGGTTGATTAGCCATGAATTTACATCTCAAGACTGAGGACACCAAGATAAGGAATTTACAGGGACATTCCAGCTCCAGTGAGCTCCCAGTCATTGCCTTACACGGCTGGCCATCTTGGATTCCCTCAGAGCCTCCACGCTACTGAGACTGCCTGAGGCAGAGATAATCAATGGAGAGTGGATTAGGTGATAAGGACTTCTCCTAGGGCCATCTGGCAAGTTCAGAACTGAGACAGCAGCAACCTGATCCTAGCCATCCAAAGGCCTTAAAAGCTGGTCCTGGATCCTTGGTGGAAGAGGGCAGCCTAATCCTCTCCGCCAGAGCTGTGCCCCCTTCAGGGATCTTCCCGTTTTCTTGTCCCTTGTAACTTCTCCTTGGATAAGCTACTTTATTAGACCCTTAAAGATGTGAGCTTAGACCTGTCTTCCACAAGCCCTCTGCACACAAGCGTTTCATAGTGAGTAGTTGTAAGCCCGACCCATGACAAGCAACTCCGCACCCTTTCCTGTCACTTCCTGCTGGGAGGCCATCACGGAGCGAAGGTGCAGCCTGCCTGTTCCAGCCACCCTGGGATGCCACCCTCCTGGCCCTTCCTTTCCTTCCATTGTAATCAAGTCAACTTTTCTTCTTTGAAACTTTGTAACAGCAAATCTCACACACAATACAAACCCACCCATGCGTGTGTACTTATCTGCCACCCACCTTCTCAGCGGCTTTTTTCAGGAGATTCTGTGGGTGATGGCTGGCAGGTCTCCAGGGTTCCTCTCCCTGAGCTCCTCGTCCTCCTTCTCCTGACATGGGTTTTCATTTCCGTTTACAAAAATCAAGGTGAACAACAGCTACGTCCTGTCTGGTGACTCTGTGCTTTTATTTTGTATATAGGTCATCCTAAACCCAAAGATAAATTGTTTGTCTTTTGGAGTATTTAGTTAACATTAGCCACAGAAAAACCTTGGAATAACTTTCTTGGTTTTCCCTGAATTTCAAATCTATTGTGTATTTTTATCCTTTGTTTAGCACTGACCACTTTTCCCCTGTTTGGCCAATCTTTCAAACCCTCCCTGCAGCCAAGCCTTTTGTCAGTCCAATTCTTGGGGTGCTGGTGCTAATGTACAGCTGGCTTGCTGGGGCCTTTAAGACTGTGCGCCGCTTTGTTTCCTGCAGAAAGTTCTCAGCAACTCTTCAGGCAAATGTGGGCAGTTCAACTGTCTCTGCTCTTCCTCTTCTTGTGACAGCAATATTTTGTCTGACATTTTTGGTAAGGCTGATCTCTCAGCTCTGAGGGTGTCGGATCTGAAGAGGCTGCTGGTTGGTGCCACTGCTCCGTCGGCCATCCCTGTACTCTGGTGCTGCCTGTTATCCCTGTTTCCTATGTGCTTGGTGCCAGTTGCCCCTGGTCGTATCTAATGGGTGGGGGCTTTAGCGACATCTTCTCCTGTGCTGTGACCAGACTGGGGCTGCTTTTATCCACACTGTCCACTGAGCCCTTATATCAGCACTTAGATTTCCTCAAATTTGCTGAAATTGTGACTCCGTGATGGTCTGTCCCCTCTTTTCTTCATGGAAGTGGGTCTGCCTTTTTTTTTTTTTGAAAGTCTGGAGCTCAAGGTGAAGAGAAATAAGCTTTGGAAAAACTTAGCTGGACATTTGACCCTCATTTCTTTTCAGGAAAATCCTCAAAGTGCTCGGTAGCCTGCCCACCTTACAGATGCAGACCTTGAATCTGCGAGGATCAAAACAACTTACTTGCATTTACATATCTAATCGCAATCTCGATAACTTGCTGACATTTTCATATCTAAGAAGCAAGGCTGAGATTTGGCCTTGGCTTGTCCTGATTCTCTGTGCTTCCATATCCCTAAGTCAAAGACCTGTCATCGTCTAACGGGACCCTGAGAGGACCTGGACTTTTCAGAGGTCCCTGTGATGGCAGATCCTCAGGAACTCTAGGGAGATGGCCTCAGTCTTCTGAGATATTTTAGGAGTAGGTGGCATCCTGCGTTCTTCATCTTACTTGATGCAAGCAGGAGTCTGCGCTAAGGTGTTTTGGTTGGTCTTTGGGTAAAGGGGTTTGCAAAGCTCCCATTGTGCCGGATCATGCAGATGTGGCCATGCAGCAGCGAGTTCTTTGCCAGGTTTTGGGGAAGTCTTTTCTCCCAGAATTCTGTACCAAATGCCAAGTATGGCTGACCTGTAGAAACACAGCCTGGATGGCTCTGGACCCTGAGTCACGCCTGCCATCTCTGCTGCTCCCTTGACCTGACTTCAAAGTTGCAAGAAGCAGCCGAGAGCGTATCTCACCTGTACGATGGCGTTGGAGGTGGAGGGGCTACGCTTCTGGCTGGATGCTACAGGCTGGTCTGGGTGTGATTCTCCCACGAGGTGTCCTTCTCTCCCTGCTTTTAGGAACACTTGTGCACATACATCCTTCTGTGAAGCTTAGAAGTCACAGTCTAGGAACAATCCTTCCTGTCCCAGAGGTAGCTGCAGCAATGGCCGGCGCTGTCCTTCCTGACCCCTCCTATGCAGGCATACGGCACCTCGGCAAGCAGAGCAGGCATTTGGCCTTTTCTCCTAGCGGAGTCACCTGGGAAGTATTGCCTTACAACTTAATCCTTTCGCTTCGAGATATTGTGGAAGTTTCCCACTTCACCATCCTTTACTCACAAGAATTTCGGCATTTTTCTTTTTTTCCACAATTACTGCCAATGATGCAATGAACATTTTTGGATGTGTTCTCTTCAGCACGTGGGACTCTGTCTGCTGTGTCTGTTGGAGAGATTCTTGGGCATGGAATTTCTGGGATGAGTTGGCATGCCTCCACCCGCCCCTCATTTCATGCATCAACGTTGATTTGAATCACTAAACTTGCCCAATGAAGGATGGCATTAGCAGACAGCTGGCCACAGGGATGAGTGCCCACTGTCCTATCTGCCCACATTCTCCCACTCAAGTTCCTTGGCAGCAGAAACCCTGACAATGCACAGTGATTACTGTTCTGTGTTCCATGAGGCAACTCAAGATTAGGACAGACTGAAAAGGGCTCCTCGATGATGGTTTTATGCTGCTGTGTCTTGAGTCCTGGGCTTGAACCCAATCTGGTGATAGTCATGTTAAGTATGGGGACCAGGCATGAGCACACCTTTGCCTCAGGGCTTCAGACTTGAGACCCTGGTATTGGATCATTGGAGGGAGGGGGATACTTCCAAGATGAGCTTTGAGGCCAGGCTGCTTTGTAAATTGGAGCCTGACAAATTTGGGTTGGCTGCTAGGGTTCCACTCTTTTGCTACGTGTGGATCTTGATCAAACTCCTGGCTGTGATTGCCACAGAAAAGGGAGATGTCCCAAGAATCCAGATAGCCCAGAGAAAATGAAAAGTCTATGAGGAAAATCATCAAGTCTCAGCAGTTGATACATATTTAACACCCCCACTTTGGCTCGGAAATGCTGCCAGAGGTGTTGTCACATTCCGAGGTTATCCGCACACTCCTGGTAATCACTCCCTACTTTTCCTTTTTGGCCTTTGCCCCTGTGACCCCTACAAAGCCCTCTCAGCATGCCCTAGTTCATCCCTTTGGAGAATTCACTGTTGGCTGCTGCCCATGAGAATCTGCTCTTCCCTTCTACTGGGAACCAGGGGTGCTGACTCAGGGTGACTGAGAGAAAGGAAGACAGACAGGATAGCACACGGCTCTCAAATCTCAAGTCTGCCTCTTCAAGCCCAAGGGCTAGTCCTGGCCCTTCCCTCGGGATTCTGAGAAGTACCACTTATCCTTGGGGAGAAAGCAGAGAGGACTCCCCAGGATGAAGTGTGGACATGGGTCGGGTTTGGAGTTCTGCTACTTGGAAGAGAGTCCTCTTAGCTAGTTCAGGCTGCTGTGCAGTCAGGGGCGGGACGTAGAGCTCACGGTCCATGCGATGCGGATGTGACCGGAATTACCCAAAACAAACTTAAATGCATCTTTATAATCTGTTCCAGGCCCGGATGAGGCCACTGGACATTCCTTAAACCTGACACACAGCTCCTGTCTGCCTCTCCTGGGCACACCATGAGCTCTTCTGTCAGCTGTGCAAAGGTCAGCACAAACGCACAAAGAGCCGGGCTCCCATTAACCAGAATTTCATAGACTAGGGTAAAAACATTATACTGAGATTTAGATGGGACCAGAGGCTGAGATATGCATTCAGAACACTTTAGGACTAGGATATATAAGTCTTTAACAATAGTCTTTTTGTTTAGTAACAGGAATATTGAAATAGTCAGATTCTGAATCCAATATTTTGTTTTTTCCCCATAATTATTATTTTTATTTGTATATGTTGGTGGTACATAACAATTACATTCAACTTGGGGAGTTCACACATATGCTATTTCAAAGTGGTGAGTACTACAGTGCCTATCTGGCTAGCTCCCATAAATAGAATCATATAACATATGACTTTTTGTGATTCGCTTCTTATAGTTAGTATGATGTTTTCAAGGTTTATCTATATTGTAATATGTATCAGAACTTCAATCCTTTCTATAGCTGATAATATGACATTGTGTGGATTTAAGTTATCCTTCAGTATCTGAGGGATTGGTTGCAGGGCCCTCTAAGGACACCAATATTTACTGATGCTCAAGCCTTTTGTACAAACATGGCATAGTATTTACACATTTACTACATTCAAATCCCTCCAGATTACCTTTTTTTTTTTTGAGACAGGGTCTCACTCTACAGATTACTTATAGTACCTAATGAAATATAAACAAAATGGTTATTTTATCTCATTGCTTGGGGAGTAATAAAAAGGTTTTCTTGTTCAGAACAGACTTTTTTTTTTATCCCAAATACTTTTTATCTGTGGTTAGTTGAGGCTAATGTGCAATCTGCAGTTATGAGGCCCAAAGGAACTACAGCTTATTCTCTCATTAAGTTGTGGACATTTTGGATATTTACATCTTTTGTTACTATACATGCTATTGTGCAAATCTGTGCAAGTTTTAGTGTGACTTGGAGTCAGTGAGAGAAAGGGAGCCAGGATGATTCACAGATCCTCCTCCTAAGTCAGTTTCTTCAAGCCCGAGAACGAGTCCTGGCCCTCCCCTCAGGATGGTGACACACCTATACCTGAGAAGGAAGCAGAAGGAGGGCGCTCATCGGGCTTTTCTTGTGGACAGGTGCGGAATCCCAGGAACATGCGCAAAGCCCACTGTCAATCTTCTGAGAAAGTGCAGAATTCTTTTGAAAATGATGCTATAGTTTGAATCTGGAATGCCCTCCCAAACCCTTGTTGTAAGTTGCCCAGGGATTTCATGTGCTGTTAGGAGGTGGGGAATGGTCAGCAAGGGTGGATTGTGGGCATGTGCTAGATTATGAGTGCATGGCACATTACTGGGTGTGTGGCCTAGAAGGATTTAAATTCTTGTCCAGGCTTCTTCTAGAGGCCTCTGATTCCTTCCTCTCGCAATGCTGTGAAAAGCTGTTCTCTGCCAGACTCTCCCTGTCATTGCCCGTCACCCATGAATGAGACCTTAAACTGAGAGGTAAAAAACCCTTGTTCCCTTAAATTGTGGATGTCAGGTAGTATATCTCAGCAACAAAGAAATAACTCTGACAGAAATAGGTGCCAGAGAAGCAGGATCATTGCTGTGACTTTACTTGATGATGTGATATGGTTTAAAAGCCTTTGAAACTGGTATGAGTGAGGAGTTTGGAAAGGTTTGTATATGTGGAAAATTCAGGTTTGAGCTCAGAAGACCAGAATGATAAAAGAAGTGCAGATCAGAAAGAACAAGCTCAAAGGGTTTCAAAGGGGGAGGAGGACTCTTTCTCTTTTTTCAATTGGTTTAGAAACCATGCATACTATATTCTCGCAAAGAAGGGCTGACATTTTGCCTCTGTCCTGAGACTTTGCCTGAAATTGAGATTAAAAGTGGCAGAGTACTTAATCTGGCAGAGGAAATTTTGAGGCCGCTCAATGTTCAGACTGCCACACGTGTGTACTGCTTATACTGCCTAGCCAGTTATATACTGAAAAGCAGAAGGAAATGACAAAGCTAAAATACGTAAAAAGTGTGTAGTTTTTCCAGAAAGAAAGTGACTGCGTAGTTGGGGCCAAAAGAACGCATGGTTATTAAAGAGATCAACAATTAAAAAGAAGCCAAATACGTGGAGTTAGGACTATAGGAAAGATACCTTACAGGCATCTCAGGTATCAGCAAGTCCTCATCCTTTGTCCGCTCAAGAAGGGTATAAAAGTGAAAGATTTTGCTTTGATAAGCGAGCCCCAGGGTATCCCACAGGGCAATCTAGGAAAATGAATCCCCAAGGAGTTCAGCCACGGTAAGAACTCAGAGGCCCCTGTGGGCATGGTCCAAGGGGGCAGATTACCTTGGCATTGTCCACGGGATGCTGGTTTCACAGTCATGCACAGTGAAGCGTTCTGGGGTTGTGGATGCTTCCACCCAGGTGTTAGAAGAGGGATTTGGAGGTCTGGCAGTGTGCCCTGAGAAGAAAGTGCCTGAAGTTGTGAAGGTGAAACCAAAAATGCAATGGAGACCCCAGAAATTTAAGGGTTCAAAGACCGTGGATCATCTGCAGAGAAAATTCATAGGCTACGAGCAGAGGCAGCCCAAAAGAGAAGCCATAAAGTTTGCAACTGGAGACAATGTCACAGGGGTGGGGACTCCAGGTGCCTTTGGAGCTCAGGTCTCACCACAGATTACCCTGGATGCCGGACCGGGAGCTATAGGATGCGATGTTTGCCTGCTTTTTTCAATCCCGTTTTGGTCTGGTTGCTTTCTATTCTCCCACTTCTCTTTTGGAATGGGAATGTTTACCCTGTGCTATTTTATGTTGGAAGCGTTTAACTTTTCTTTGATTGTCACAGAATCTCCTGGCTGCGAGTTGATCTTGAGTTTCACAGGAGACTTTGGACTTTGACTTGTCAGCAGTGCTAGAACTGTCAAGACTTCGGCAACTCTTAGAGATGGACTAAATGCATTTTGCATAAAAAGGTGGACATGAGTCTTTTGTGAGGCTGGGAATGTTATGGTTTAAAAATCTGAAATGTCTTCGAAAAGTGTCTATGCATGGTTATTGTGGATTATCTATGGATTTCAAGTGTTATTAGGATGGGGGCCCAGTCAGGTGGAGCCAATTATGGGCATGTGGTAGATAACAAGCGCATTGGCCTATTATTAGTATGTAGCTTGGACAGATGTACACTTTTGCCCCAGCTTCTTCTGGGAGCCCAGATCCTTCTGCTACAACGCTGTGAGCAGCTATTCCCCACCAAATTCTTCCCACTATTACCAGTAGCCCGTAAGTGAACTGAGACCTCAAAAAATGAAAGCCAAAAGAAACTCTTCCTCTCTTAAGCTGTGGGTGTTAGGTAATGTGTCCCAGAAGTAAGTATCTAGATAGAAGGTGATCAGTTCTCCAATTGCACCAGAAAGGAAGAAGCGTATGATTTTTCCATATCTTTGTCAATACTTGTTATTGCCTATTTTTGAAATTTATTACTAAAAATATCAGTTCTCCAGGGGTTACAGAGAGGTAGCTCACTGTGGCTTTGATTTGCATTTCCCCAATGATGTTAAATACTTTCTGCACCCTTATTGATCATCTGTGCCTTATTTGGAGAAATGTCTTCCCTTTTTCTTTTTTTGCTCATTTTAAAATTGGATTACATGTCTTTTTATTTTTGTGTTATGAGACTTCTTAATGTATTTTGGACATGGGTCCTTTACAGATACACTGTCTAAAAATATGTTCACTCATTCTTCAGGTCTTTTTAGTTTCTTGATGGTAACACATATCACATAAAAGTTTTATAATTTGATTAAGGCTAATTTATCTCTTTCTTTGTTGTATGGGCTTTTGGTATCCTACCTAAGAATACATTTGTTAATCATGGCTATGAAGGTTTAACTCATATTCTCTCTTAGGGTTTTTAATCTTACCATTAGATCTATAATCTATTTTAAGTTAAAATTTTTTGTATGATGTGAGGTAATGGTCCAATATCATTCTTCTACATGTGAATTTACAATCTCTCTATTAAATTGACTTGAGTTTCTTGTCAGAAATCAATTTGCCATAAATTCAAAGGGTTATTTAAATTATATTTCCTTGTCATTATGCCAGTACCTTAGTTACTTTTTTGTCACTGTGACTTAATACCCAGCACCTACAATTTATGGGGAAGAAAGGTTTATTTTAGTTCACAGTGTTAGAAGGTCACAACTCCATTCCAGGGTGGGTGGCTAGAAAGTGGTGGGAGCACCTGATGGAGGTGAAGGTGGAGGCAGTTCCTCATGGCATTGCAAATAGGAAGCCAGGTCCTCCAAGGAAGGGAGGAATGTGCACTTGTCCTTCTACATCACGTCTCAGTGATCTGCTTCTTCTGAGTCCGGCCCCGGTGTTCTTGCCCCTTCCAGGTTTAAGTCCCTAATCCACCACATGCCTGTAATCTATAACTTGCCACATACCTGTCTTCCTCTACACAGTGATAATCCACCACTTGCCCATAATCCACCCCTCTAGAACAAACCCCAGTCTCCTAGTAGCACATGGTTCCACAGATAATCCATGCCATCCAAATACATGAGACTTTTGGGGGACATTCCAGATCCAAACCACAGTAGCCGGTATCACACTTACTTGTTTGCAGCTTGGAGGTTCTGTAGGTCTGTCACTTTTGAAAATTGAGAAATGCGAGTCCTCCAACTTAGTTTCAAAGTTGTTGGAAATAACAACTTGTGTGAGATGTTTATTCCTTGCATTTTCATATAAATGATTGAATTAGCTTGTTAATGTTTGCAAAAAGTTCCAGCTGAGATTTTGATGGGAATTGAGTTTAATTTTGTACCAATTTGTTGAATACTACAGTTTTTGCAGTAAGTCTTTCATCCTATGGATGTGAGTTAGATTTCTATTTGATAAGGTAGTTTTAATGTCTACTAATATGGCTGGTTTTTTTCCAGCAGATAAGCCTTGTAATTCTTTTAACTTTACTCCTAAATATTTTATTATTTTTTATGCCATTCAAATGAATATTTTTATTAATTTTGGACCAGTTATTGGTAACATGCTAGTGGTTTTTATATTGATTTTGTGTTCTTCAGCTTTGAGGAACTGGCCTATTATTTCCATACTGCTAAAGTTAATAAAGGCTGAGTTTTGACAAATAATTCTCTTCATTTATTCAGATTATCATATGATTTTTTATTCTGTTAATTTATGTATGCACATATGAATGTGTATATACTGTGCATATACAACACACAATATGCAGATATACATGTATACAAACTATGTATTTGTATGTATACTCATATATATCCATACTACTATAGTTATATATATATTCTGAGACTGTTTTTGGAAGTCTACAAATTAGAGTTTTCTTTTTTCTTCTTTCTAGCTGTCTCCCTTCTTTTAGTTTGTTACTATTTTTAAAATTTTTGTTTTCCAGTGATTATCTTAGATGTTAAAATATTAATCCCTGGGCAGGTATGGCAATGCATTACTATAATCCCAGCATTCTGGGAAGCTGGGGCAGGAGAATCAAGAGTTCAAATCTGGTTTAGGCAAGTTAGCAGCTTAATGAGACCCTGTCTCAAGAGGAAAATAATAACAGGTGAGGAAAGTAGTTCAGTGCACACGTCTTGGATTCAATCCCCAATCCTGGGGGAAAAATCCCAATTCTTTATGTTAAGACCTTATATATATATATTGATGTTTTTCCTTTGTGGTAAAAGTAGGTCCTTTAAAGTTTAGCTTGTCATAGTCATACCTCTAGTCATGTGCTGCTGTTCAGGTGCATCCTTCTCTATTTTTTTTACTTTACGTGATGCTGCTGTTTTAGTTTCATAATGGGACATGTTGACTTAGATTTATCCACGGTTTCCCTTTCGCCTGAAATTTATTACTTTTTTAATTTCTCAGCTTCATCTAAAATAACTTCCTTTCTGCCTAAAAAATCTTTAGAAACCTTAATATATGCCTGTGAGTATTGAAATCAATTCTTTGTTTGCCTGAATATTTTTTCTCACCTTTATTTTTAAAAGATTTGTTTGCTCTGTAGAATTCTAGGTGGACGGTTCTTTATTTATTCTTTTTTTTTTTTTCAGTACACTGAAGACATTCTGTCACTGTTTCCTGCCTTCCGCTGGTGATCTCAAGGAGCCATCTGTTGGGTCTCTTGCTGCTCCACTGAAGGTCATCTTGGTTCATTCCCTGGTTGTGTTTTTTCCCCCCTCCACTGGGGATTGAACTTAAGGCCTTCACACTGCGCTACATTCTCAGCCCCCTTTTTCGTGATTTTTTTTTATTTTGAGACAGGATCTTGCTAAGTTTCCCAGGGTAGGCTCAAACTTGTGAATTTCCTGTCTTAGCATCCTAGAGTGCTGGAATTATAGGTGTGTACTACCACATCCACTTGTCTGGTCGCTTTTAAGACCTAACCTCCTTCTTTTCTCTACAGCTGCTGAGGTTGATGAATGCCTGGATGACATGTGCCTGGTATGACATGTGCTTGGAGTGTTTTTCTTTGCATTCTCCATGCTTGGGCTCAGCAGTGCTTCTTACTTCCTGTTTCTGTCCTTTTTCCCCCCACTATTTTTATTAATATACAAATGTAATATGTAGCATTTACAATGAATTTGGGTGTTTCATACATCTATGTATCATATTGACTTTACAATCTCTTCCCATTGTTTCTGTCCTTTTTTTTCTTTTTGGGTTTGGAACTTCTTAGCCATTCTCTTTAAACCTAACTTTCACAATCTTTTCTAGTATCTGTTCTAAATTCATGTATATTAGGCTCTTTGCCATGGTCTCTGTTTCTTTTATACTGTTAAAATATATTTTTCACTAGCTTTGGTGGTACATACCTGTAATCTCAGCACACTGGGAGGTTGAGGCAGGAGTATTGCAAACTCAAGTCGAGCCTAGGTAAGTCAGAAACTTAACAAAACTCCATCTCAAAATAAAGCTGGGGGGAGGGGCGGAGATGTAGCTCAATGTGAAGACCTTGGATTCAATCCCAGTCCTGTCAAAGGAATATATATATATATATATATATATATATATATATATATATATATGTGTGTGTGTGTGTGTGTGTGTGTGTGTGTGTGTGTGTGTGTGTGTGTGTGTGTGTGTGTGTGTGTATAGTGTCACTCTGGCATCCAGGCTGGTCCTAAACTTACTCTGCAGCACAGGCTGGCCTTGACCTCACCGCGGTCCTCCTGCCTCAGCCTCCCGAGTGCTGAGATTACAGGTGTGTGCCATCACACCCAGCTAATTTTTACGTGGTGCTGGAGAATTGAACCCAGGGCCTTCCACTTGCTAGATCAATTCTCTCTTCTGCTGTGTTTGATCTGCTATTAGGCCCATCTACTGACCTCTAATTACAGTTGTTAGATATTTCAGTTCTAGAATTTCCGTTGGATTATTTAAAAATATATCCCAGTTCTGCAGAAAAATTCTTCCTCTTGTCATCTTTTTTCTTGAGCCTATTAATTATAGCTATTTTAAATGTGTACTTGTTAAATCTGACATCTTAGATCGTCTATGGTTTTGTCTGCAAGGTTTGCATTTTTCTGTTGGTTTACTATAAAATGGTCTTCTGATAGCTGGTCATTTTTAACAGCTCACGTTGCTCATGGCTGAACACTGTATTTTAAACATTACTGAGTGAAATTGAAGTCCTGGGTGTGTTAACCTCTTACAGATAGGACTGACTGACGGGCATTAGGCTTGTTCCTGTTAGGTTGTCAGGCTGAGCTCCCCTCCAGGAGGCTTTAGTCTTGGAAAACCAGTCGTTTTCCTTCTGGGGATCTGGACTTGCAAGGGATGCCAGCTGAACCCTGGATTGCTCCTTCTTAAGATCCTGGTCTCTCAAGTTCTCACCAACTTGCAGCCCTCTTCAACACCTTCTCACAGTAACTCTTCTGCACACCGTCCAAGTTTTCTGCTTGTGTTCAGAATGGTCAGTCTGTGAATGAAAAAATAGTCACCATTGCTGGAAGTGGCAAACCAGCTCTTGCTTTTTCTGTCATCCCAGGAATAGATCTTTCTCCTTCATGGTTTGTGCCTTTTGCTCTTGTTTCTTTGGAAAGACTTTGCTATCCTCAAATCATAAAAATATTTTCCTCTGTTGCATTTGAAAATATTTATAACTTTTTCCTTTTGCATCTGTCTGTAGATTCTCTAATACTGACGCTAGCATGTCTTTGGGAGGGGATAGCAATGAATCAGTGGCATGGAGCTCTGGAGCTGTCACTGCTGTCAAGCTGATAGCTCCTACTGCAAAACCCTTTGTTTAAAAAATGCTAATTCTCATACACGTTCTGCTCTGTATTAAAGATTTTTCATTCTTTCTGGCTTTTGTGACAAGATGATTTGTACAGCACTTGTCACTCTTGCTTCACCGTCTCATTGGAAGGTGTCACTCAGCCCAACCCCTGCCTGCATTTGTTAAGACCCAAAACACAAGGACAGAGAGGAAGAGCCATTTCTCATGCTGCCAGGGAGAAGAAGGCAGACAGCAAAGGAATACTGTTCTGAAATGGGTCTCCTGGGGACAGGCGGCAGAATAAGCCAGGGTCAGCTGTTAGAATCGAAAAGTGAGAACGATTTTATGCTAGATCCAGTAGTTGGAATTAGAAACCTACTTACTTGCGTAAGACTTATATTACTTGAGCTCTTTTGTAGGAAGCATCGGCCCAGGAAGTTGTGGGAAGGTTGCTGAGGCCTGAGTGAGTATAGAAGTAACTCAGGAATTCAAGGTTTCCGCCATATTGAAAAAGAGACCAAGGGCTCTGTGTGTGTGTGTGTGTGTGTGTGTGTGTGTGTGTGTTTTGGAGGTCCTAGTTCTTGACTGTGTGAACACATTGCTTTTAGGCCTCTGTAGGGGAGCCAACGGCAATGGCAGGGACTGAATGGTTAAGCAAAATCACTTATATCACTAGGCAAGAGACAGAATAGAAGGAGGAAGGGGCTTAGGCCCCACAATTCCCTTGGAGGACACACTCTCTACTGACTCGGAGACTTCCCTACTAAGCCCCAGCTCTTACCAGGGCTACTACCTCCCCAAAACAACCCCCTGGGAACCAACTGATTGACATGTGGGACTTAGATACACAATTACTCAGACGATGACAGTCCGTCTTCACCCTTTCCTCCATACCAGGTTGAGACGACCCTAGGTTTGCTGACTGCAGCCTGGTGGGCTGAGGCTAGGGGCTGAGGCCTGAGTGGAAAGAAGCTTAGAGCAATCTGTTCAGTTCCTAGGAGACAGTTAGGAAGGCCACCTGTGTATTTGGGAGACCCTTCCTGAATGGGAGCCTTCCCTAGTTATCCTGAATTGCTGAAGCCTCACCTTTGGGCAGAAAGCAACGCAACTAATCCTTGACTTACTCTCCACCTGTATGAGGACAACTAAGGTCTCCAAAGCGTAAGCCTGGCCTTCCTCCTCGCATGGGCTATAGACTCCATGAGAGACAGACCCAAGAGGGTCTGGCGTGACCATGATATTCAGTATAGACTGTTTGACTGGAGAGTATGCCGTTAGCCAGGATCAGGCCTCCAATTCCCTGATCTCTCTGCACCTCCGTGTTTCTTTACCCATTACCGCTTGGTGGAGAGTCCCTGATCTGTGCTTGGGAACAGGATTGGGGCATGTGGAGCAGGAGAAAGAAGCAGAGAGGGAAAGGAAGGGCAGAGGCCGGCTCTCTGATGCTGCTCCCCGATCCCAGGTTGAAAACAAAGCAGACAGCCCAGGAAGAACAGGAAACAGCGCATCCTTGTAATGGATGGAACAGATCCCCAAATTTAGGTCCACTAAAACCTGGAATGAATGTGACCTTGTTTGAAGCAAGGGGGTGGGAAGATGTAAGCATAGAACAAGGTTGCTGGACAAGGTGGGCTCTAATCTTCTGGTGTCCTTTTAAGAAGGAAAACAGGCACCAGACACACACGCACAGAGGACAAGTCAAGTGAGGGGAGAAGTGGACATGGTAGTGCTGCATCCACAAGCCAAGGGATGGTATTGGTGGAAGGCAGCTGCAGAAGCTGAGAGGCTGCGTAGAATCACTATCACCTCCCAGAAGGAACCAGTCTGTCCATGCCTTGGTCTTGGACTCCTGGACTACAGACTCGGGTGAGACAAGTTGCTGCTACTTAACGCTGCTCCATTTGTGGCAGGCTTTGTGGCATCCCCGGGGCTAGTTTCTCCCACCCTGGCCCTTGCTAGCTACCCTATCTGTTTCTGAAAGAAGGTCGACACGGTATGTGGGCAGTAGAACTTTTGAAATAAGCTGAGGAGGCCGGGAATGGGCTTGTTAGGATTGCTAGGACTCTGCTGCCTGAGCAAAGAAGCCCCTAACAGATACACATGGCCTCGGTAGCATGGACAGAGCCAGCGCCCATATTGCCTGGCCTTCTTCCAGGGAGGGCACTGCTTGTCCTCTTTAGAGATGCTCTGAAAATAATCCCAGCCTCAGACCTCCAGAATGACTGGTAAACATTGCTTTGCAGTATTGGAACTCCCTGGGCCCTTGGGCAATTGAGAGGTGAAGGACAGAATAAGGGCACGTTGTCTCATGTGCCAGGTGACCTAGGGCCATTCTGAGATGATTGGGGCAACACATTAGCCACAGCTGCCCAGCTGCAAGCTAAAATCCCCTCAATGAAAACTAGGAAAAAAAATGTCAAAATAGTTGTTTCTGGGTGGTGGGTTTTAGTTTGTTTTTCTATTAGTTTTCCGTATTTCTTGAATTTCCTATAGTAGTAATGTGTTTCCATAAGTAGTGATGTGTTTTCTTTTTCCTTTTAAATGGTCTTAATTAGTATAGTATGAACACTGAAATTTGCAGGTCACAAATATCTTCAACCATGGAGCTATGACAGTGATCTGGCTGCCTGCCCATGTGGTGACTTCCTGGGGATCACAGACTGCTCAGAGCAGCATGCGGGCGAGACAAAATCATTTGCTGGCTTTAAAACAGTGATTCGTGGTTTTGGATCAGCAGTTCTCAAAAAATATCCTCAGCTGATTTTTAGATCAAGGCCAGGACCCTGCCTGTATGCATGGTTATAGCTCCCATATCTGTAATAATAGAAAATAAAGTACAGAACATTTTCAGTTATTTATTTGCTAATTCATTAAAATTTAACCATATAAAATTATTACATTTTGACCAGATAACATATTTTGGATGAAAAAATATAACCCTATTTTCTAAAATGAAAATAGAGAAGAAAGTGACACTTCTTTAGAAAATATTTTTGCAAATGTCTTTAGTGTCTGGGTTGATAAAAGACAACTAGATTTTCATATCAGCATTTGTATTCAATCTGTTGGGATATCTTGATTGCCCTATGTAAAGAAAATCTGGCCCTATAACAGATTTGTAGTTATAAAAGTGAGTCCAGTAGAATTTTTAGATAACTATGGATGTCGTTTTTTGATATTACTCTAAAACTTGTCATGTTAGTGTCTTGATTAGGCACAATGTAAAATCTAAAACCATGTAAATTTTTGTTTCTTTATTTGCTATGTGAAAAACTACTGATCTCTCTTGCAATTTGGATGGACTTTTTGACTATGATTTTGTAAAACGACTCTATTCATTTGGGAAATACTGATGCACTGACTCATGGGTGTTCCCAACACGGAAGCATTTTATCATATCAAGAATCTTAATCTCCAAATAAACATAACATGCTAAACAATTCTGCCTAACATGATACAGTTATTTTTGTATATTACCAAAACCACAATAGTCTCTTTTTTAAAGTTTCAACTTTCATCATTTTCAAAGTCCAACTCTAGGGCTGCCTGATACTCAAGGCTAGGACAACTATAATCCTTTATAAAAATAAAAACCAGACTGGAGAGAATAGCTAAGTGTTTAGTTAGAGCAATTGCGTAGAATGTGCAAGGCCTTGGGTTCATTCCCTAGCAGTATTTAAAAAAAAAAAAAAAAGCTAGCTAGGCATGGTGATGCATGTCTGTAATCCCAGCACTTGGGTGTATGAGGCTTGAGGCAGGGAGATTGCCATGAATTTAAGGCCAGCCTAGGCTACACAGAGAGTTCATGACCAGCCTGGAGTACAAAATGAAATCCTGTCTCAATAACAATAAATAGGACTGAAAACAAACAAGTTACATAATCCCAATGTACACTGGCACAGAGTAAACAGTCCCATTCCCTAATGGTAAACAGTCCAATTTCTAAATGAAGGAATTGGGAATGATAATAATAATAATACTAGCAAGATCAAAACTCAGGAGAGCAAGTATTAAGTCCTGTAGCTACATGTCTGGCATCTTGGGCACATGACCATAAAAAGTGGCTTCCAAAGGGGATAGGTAGCTCCACCCCTGTGGCCTTGGTGACTGTAGCTCATCTAGCCTCTCTCAGAATGGCTCCGTCTCAGGTGACAGCTTAAAGCTTCCCTTGACAGACGTTTCATGTTTCTGGAATCTCTAACTTCTTGGGGCTTCCTCTATGCCCTTGGTTTCATTTCCAAGATTCATACCCTACCCTCTAAGTGACCTCTTGCCTTACCTACCATCCTTCCTTCGAAATCTGGGCATAAGTTCCCCAAGTAGCACAATTCTTATGTGCTGTGTGCCTCAAAAGTCAGCACCATGTGGATGATGACAATGTCTGCTATCGGTGGAGCAGTAGCCAGGCCCCCTTAGACAGTGCTGCAGTGGCCTCTTAGTGCATGGATGATTAAGCACAATGAAATAAATCCAGGGAGCCAGAACCTCAGGTGGCTTTTCTTAAGCAGGAGTCCTAGCAACTCTTCTCAAATGAAAAGTTGACACTTTTGTACCCTTGAGCTTGAAATGGGTGTGATCTTATTGATTTTTGACATGTTCTCAAGACATCTTTCTTCTTGTCTTTGTTTAAAGTACTTGATTTCTTTTTCCACTCTGCTTTTTGCCCCGATTCGCACTATAAATTTGGTCGAAAGCAGCCACATTACCCATACCGCAGCCTGAATGTTGCGCTACCTTGAAATTTTCTTTGCTGGAATATTCAGTTCACTGCCTTTAATCTCAGCTTTCTGCAAAAAATCTCCAAACATTGGGTGTTTCTTTTTCACCAGAGTGTGACACATAAGGCCGCTAGTCCTTATTGTCAACTGAAACCTCTTGAGCCTGACCTTGACTGTCCTTATTCTTACCAGCATTGCAGTTTCTAAGCTCCAATATGAATCACCCATCAATCTCTGCTTACAACATTCAGGGGATTCTCCAGCCTGTACCTCCAAATCTTTCCAAACTCCTTCTGAAAACTTGTTTCAAAGGCTTCTGAACCAAATGATCAAGTGTAGTCACAGCAATGGCCCCATTCTGAATGGTATCAAATTTTCTGCATTAGTTTTCTTGTCACGAAGACAAAACATTGGATATTTACAAATAAAATAAAGTGTCTTAAAAATTTTTTTTAATTGAACCAGGCCCATTGGTGTAGGCTTTTATTTTGTATTAATTCATTTATTTTCTTTAGATGCTTCATGCGTCATCATGCCTAGCTTTAGGTGGTTGTTGGGAACTGAACCCAGATCCCCATATTTTTCAGGAGAGTGCTGTTAACTACTGGCCCTGGGGCCTCCAGCCCCAAGGAAGAGAAGTTCAATTTGTTTGTTTATTGTTGAGCTTGTTCTGTTTCAGGGAATTCAATCTATGGATGGTCTGCACCAAAGCACAAACATCTAGGTAGAAGGGTGTGGTACAGCAAAGTTGCTCAGCTCAGGGCATCCAGGGCATAGAGGAGCAGTGGGAAGAAAGGAACAGGTGAGGGATCAGATATATCACCCAAGGACATGCCTCCCTGAACCAACCAGACACACCCAGAAATCGGCTTTACTATTGCCCTAGGTGGCTCCCCAGTCAATCAAGTTGACTGTGTAAGCTTCTCAATTACATAGCCTTTACGAAAGTGCCTGTCAATTATCTAAGCTTGAATAACTGCAGTTGGACTCCTATTCATTTTTTTTTCAAGTTCATCTGGCATTCCATGAAAACAGTAGTTAGCTCAGCCAGTGATGGAAACGGCCCTCATGAGCATTTCCTTCAGTCAACGTTAGTGCACAGCAAAATGTTCTATGTGCCTCTCTTGTCAATCAGGAAGCTACAAACAGGTTCTGACTTTTAAAAATAATAATTTATACTTTCTCACAATGACATTTTAAGGCAAAAGTTCTTCCTCTTTCTGAAGGTATGTTTCTGTGAGTACCACAGTTTTGCTACCCCTGTTGGTGCCACTGTCCTGGCTCAGGTTAAGGCACTCAAAGCTAAGTGACCGATGATTGTGTTGATGTCATCAGTGTGAAGTTCACTACAATAGCATTTTTATTATGAAAGCTGTTAGCCTTAAATAATCCATAGAAGAGCCTCGAGAAACGCCAGAGATGTATGAACCACACTCAGAGAACCACATTTTAGGTGATGGTGAGGTCATGTACATGGGTCATGAAGATTCACATATGTAGACTCTTGTAGAGTGTGCATGTACGCATATACACATATGTATAGTGTTTTTTTTTTTAACATGGAGGGAGTTAAGCTAGTCTGGAAGTTCTCAGAGCTACTGAGTTCTGCCACATCTTAAAGGACAAACAATTAAGAAATGACCTCCGAGATGTTCAGGAACCTATCCTCTTGATGAGTCTCATGTAGCAGGATGTAGCACTGCTTTGCTTCTTTCACAGCTCATTTCCTACCTTAATTTATTCCCTAGCTCTAAATGAAGTCTTCACAAGCTCTCTTAAATCTCTTTTGGACTTTATTGACACAGAGATAGCTTCTTTTACCTTTCGAAAAGCCACATGGGACTTGATACTAAACCTCAGTCATATACTGCTCATGCATTCTCTTCTTTCTCAAGAAGGGGATATCATATCCCAAGCTAGGAATTTGGCAAGAGGGGCAGTTCCATGGGCAAACAGGCTAACATGGTCAGAATGTGGAAACGTGTACTTGCTGGGACATTGCAGAGTTCTTGAAGACACCCCCTTCCCTGTCCCTCAATTATAATCCTATTGAACCATGCCTCTTCCTCTTCTGGTGGCACAACTTCCTCCCAGATTCTAGGAGATACAGCCTGCCCCCTTCTGAGATGACTGAATTAATTTAGGCTTTCTCTTACCTCTCTGGGCCCACATCTTCTCTACATGTATCCTCGACCAGAGCAAGTAATCCCCAACCTGGTCTTGGGAAGGCACTTGAGCCACCCAGGCTGTGTTTTCTGTACAAACTCCTCCTCTGACTTTTGGTGTTGGGGAGATGCTGTCTTTCCCGATAGTGCTTTGAGGACTGGTAGAGTGGATTATGCTGACTGTCCTTATAAAGTCTGGTGAACCCATTACTTCTCGGTGTTGCCTGGAGGGCTGCAGGCTGAACAGGAAGAGGTAGGGCATAATCTCTGTACATGTCCAGACTGGAGGCTTTCACAGAGGCTGTGACAATAGGGAGGACCCATTTAACATTTTATTACTCAAATATTCTTTCATGACTGAAAATAAAAATTGACACCCCTGAGACTTTGATGGCTTCATAGAGCCTGGTGAAGAGGTTCCCGTAGAGAAGCATTTGTGATGATGTATGAACTGGGAAAGACCTACTAGGGGAATTCACACCAGCCCTGTCCAGGTTCTGTCACTTTCTTGGATCAAGTAGGTTTTATAAAGTATTTAGTGAAGATCTGGGAAAAATGATTTCATCACTTCAAAACTTTTATACTAGCCCAAAGATGATGCCTGGTCAGAGCTGGAACCCCAGAGAAAACAAGAAACGAAGCAGAGCCATGAGTTGGCATTGAGAGCCAGAGGAAGGTGGGGTTAGTACTTATGGAGGGTCTATGCAAATTTCCAGGATGGACACACATCAAGTCAGACTTCCAGACCATCTGACAATAAGGTTGAGCAAAGTTGGGCCAAAGAACAGACACAACACCTTAGGGCCATTTCACTTCCGGTATAACTCAATGACCATTCAAGATTGGAGATAGGTCTTTTCATTAGTTTTACCTAACTGGGAAGAGATAATTTTAATGTGGCAATATGGGCTTTTTCCTTTCTCTTAGAGGACATTGTCGGCCATTGTTACCATAGTGCTGTGTAGCAAATCACCCCAAACTCAGGAATATGTGACGGAAGTGATTGTTCTCACACTCATGAGTCTTCAGGTCCATCAAAGTCTTAACAATCTGACATGGGCTAGGCTGAAGGATCTGCTTTACATGCAAGTTGTCTGGACTTGCTTGTCACTGAAGGTAGGAATGAAGTCTGTTTCATGCATGTCATCTGGGAACCAGGCTGAAGCAGTAACAGCTTTTTGAGAATTTATGGAAGATGAGAAAAACAAGAAGTCTGCTAATCTGTAGAAGGACGTTTAAGCTCTTTGCTCATATTCAGTGCTATGGTTTTCTGTTGGCCAAAAAACATTCCACTGAAGCTCAAAAAGGACGGGGCAGGGAATGAGAGGGAAGAAAGTAAATGTTTTCCAACTCATAATTCAATCTTTTGCACTCAAGCCCTATGCAATATCTTTTGAAAGGTTCCAACATCTGGGTTGTTCCTGAAAGGATGCCTTGCCTGTACTGTCATATGGCCTGTGGTTCGCCCATGTTGCTCTGAATCAGTGTAGGTGAACGGAAGATTCTATAATGAGACCCATACTCCAGGAAATGATAAGGCGATATACCTGCCCACTTCATCAGTAAGAACAGGGATGAACCTTTTAGAGTTGGTTCGTGAGACATTGTGCTCTGTCAAAACAAGGACCATAAGACTGACCTTCAGGGTACTAAACTCTGCTGGTTCAAGGACAATACAACAGGTCCATAGAATGCTTCTGTCTGATAGAACAAAGATGTTGGAAATGGTCTATGAGACTTTGCAATCTGATGGAAAAAAGATGTTAGAATTGGTTCATGGGACCTCAAATTCCAAATGCCAAGTACTAGTCTGCAGGATACTGTGCTCTTCTGGCACAAAGACAATGGAACTGGTCCATGGGATGATGATGAACTCTGCTGGTATGAGGACAGTGGAACTAGCCCATGGAATGCTGCATGCTGCTGGTACAAGGGCAATGGGATTCGTCCAAGGTATATCACAATCTGATGGAACAAAGGCAAGGTGATCAGTCCATAGGATGCTGAACTCTTGTGGCATGAAGGCAACAGAACTGGCCCGTGAGATCTTCAATCTCCTGGTACAAGGGCGATGGAACTGGTCCATAAGATGCTGAACTCTTCTGGTCTAAGGGCAGTGGAACTGGCCCATGAGTTATTGCAGCCTATTGGAGTAAGGACAATGGAACTGGTCCATGGGAAGCTGCCCTCAGATGAATCCAGGACAATAGAACATGTCCGGGATGCTGAACTCTTATGGGCAAGGACAATGGAACTGCTTTATGGGATGCTGCAGTCTATTGGAACAAGGACAATGGAACTGGTCCATGGGATGCTGAACTCTTACAGACAAGGACAATGGATCTAGTTCATGGGATGCTGCCTTCTGATAGAACAAGGACAATGGAAGCAGCTAGTCATTCCAGGAACATCAGGTTGTGCACTTGAATACCTAATGAGATAGCAGGACAGCTTAGCAAACAAGGGCACCGAAATGTGAAAAGGCTTCATATTACAAGAATTCCTTCCTGGTTTCTGGCTCTCCATGGCCTTCTGGATCCAATGAAGACTTTTCACGGTCCTATCTGCAAGTGTTTCTGGCCTCATCACTTCCACCCAAAACTTATTTTTCTTATCAGGTATGTGGAAGAACAAGCCTGGGAGGCTCCCTGAAGCTCTGTGTCCCTGAAACTACGCCTTTGTGCGTGCTGGACTCTCTACCTGAAGTTACCTTCTCATCTCACTGATCAGCCCTGTATTTCCTCCTGTAGGAATCTTTGCATTTCTGATGTGTTTAGCATGACGGGTACTGGAGAAATTCAATTAACATACAAATGACTGAAAAAAGGGAGGGATGCTGAGAAAGATCAGGTGCTTGTCCTTAGTCATCAACCATTGCCTTTATATGGGTAAATATTTCACCATGGCCTCAAAAACAAAACAAAACAAAAGAAAACAAACAAAAAAAGCCCCAACAAGACTAAATTTCTAGTCATCGTCAATTGCCATGATGCAGACATCACACCATGGCCAATTTTTAGCTGACAACAGAGGGGTGGAATGCGCATGCAACCTGTTGTGAGGAAAAGTCACAGATGGCCCAGCACCCAGGTCAATCAGTGCACTAGGCCTGGGAACATCTCCTCGTGCTTCCATGAAGAGGAGGCACAGAGAGATGGCAGGTGAGACCGAGGCTTTTACTATGTTGGCTCCCAGAGTGACAGGAGGGAGAGGACAGTGTCAGGAAGGGAAAGCTGGGAACACGCCTTTGAGTTGCTGTCACACCAATTCCCAGACATTTAAGACATGAAGAAAGAATGACAACAAGGTAGGAGGTGGTGGCTGAGAGTCTCCACACTTCCCAGTAGCCCTTACAGTGCTCGGAGTCACTGTTTCCAGCCGCCCTGGCTGAGTTTTTCCTATGGTAGAGTTTTTCCTTGGGCTGAGCAGTGGGAACTGCTGTTTGGGCTGAGGAGCGGCACCTTGCCTAATCTTGTGGGAAGCCCCAGCTCTCCACCCTCCCTGGAGGCTCCAGGGACTCTGCCCTTTCATGCCCTTGGCTATCTGTGTGTGTGGAAATCATCTGTCTAGGGTCTAGCTTTCTGACCCAGCCCAGCAGTAAGCCCTGGTTGGGCTCTTTGCAGAACTGAGACAGCTGGGGCAGGGCAAGGACCTAGGAACAGAGGCACTGGGGCTGCTGGGGTAGAGGAGGGAACATACTTCTGCTTCTCGGTCACATCTGGTCTTCCTGCATAGCCTCCTCTGGAATGCAAATGTACCCTACCCCCTCAGGATCTCCAGCCCCAGACACCGTGCTGGCCTGGACTTGGACCTTCCCAGGTGGCCTCAGGGCCTGGAGCAGGACAGGCTCCAGGGAAGGTGCCACCTCCACTGTCAGGTCAGTTCTGGTGGACCCATGGCTTTTCTGGCTGGTGCTTGGTCTGACACCTGGGACCCTGCTGTGCAGTAGGATAAGGACATTCACTCCTACAAATAGCTCCAGTGGGCCTTGCGGTCTGTGCTGCTGACAGAGACAGATAGACGTCAGTAGATCATCCATGGGACATTGTTCTGAGGTCTCTGGAGCTTTGTCCTATTGCCGCAGTAGTAAGTTATGGAGCCGTGAACATGCAGCCATCACAGAGGTGTTCGTAGGAATTGGAGGAACGATCTCAAGTAGGAGGGTGGGAGTGTGGAGTCAGCTGGCCCCATGGTGAAGCCAATTTTCTCTAGTAATCTCTGTCTCTCTCTCTTTCCAATTTTTACCATTTCTGCCTTGACTATATAGACATAGTTATCCTTCTCAGTTCAGAAAAAGATGGCCTAGTGAGATGTGGAGCCCCTGTTTGAAAGGGCAGCCCTCCAGGGCTTCTGCTTATGGGCTGGCATGGTGGCCCAGTGTGGGCCCCTGCTCCAGCCTCAGCAGTTTCCCCCAAAGTACCTCGCTGGCTGGATCTGGGCTCAATGCTGATAGCAGTGGTCTCTTTCGGGCCATGGATCAGAACCATTCCCTGTAGGGAAAGAGGTGCCTGCTGGGGCCACCCTGGGGAGAGACTGATGTGGGGGAACAAGGTGGAAGGGTATTCTTCAGCAAGCAGCTTGGGATGGTGGACCTGGACATCACAGCTGTGCAGGAGAAGCCTGAGAGGGAAGCTACCTGGGGAGCCTGGGTGGTGAAGTGGCCTCTGTGGTGACTTCTTGCTAGTCCGCTCACCTCCACATGAGTTCCTCTGCTTCCAAGAGGCCTGGAACTGAGAATGGGCCAAGGGCAGAGGTGAGCCCAGGCCATTACTGGGAGGGCTATGCATGTGTAGCGGCCAGCTACAGATTGCGCACTGTGGACTCTTCTGTGCGCTCTTACTTTCCTACAGAGTCCAGCATGGACCCAGCACAGCTGTACCTAACGGAGTCATAGCTGGGCAGGGTGGTGCAAGTCAGCAATCCCAGCACTCTAGGAGGCTGAGGCAGGAGAATCACAAATGTGAACCCAGCCTGGGCATTTAGCAACTTAGTAAGGTTCTGTCTCCAAAAAATAAATAAAAATAAAAAAAAAAAATAAAAAGACTGTGGATGTAGTTCAAGGAAAAGTTGTGAAGTTCTTGGGTTCAATCCCAGCACCACAAAAAATAAAAATTAAAAAAAAAAAAAGGAATCATGCTTGGAGGACTGAGGGAAGGAGGCAGAAAAGAAGAAAGGTAGAGAGAGAAAGGAAGGGGGGGGGGGGAGAAAGATAAGGCATGTAAGCGCTGGGAGCCTCCTTTCTACGTCCTCTACCCCCCATGCACTAGTGAGTGTCCCGCGTACCCTTCAGTACAACCTGGTGAGGTTTTCAGTACTGGCGCTCCTACGTTTTACATTTAAAGCTTTCGGGCCAGCTCTGTCTTGTGGGATCTTGGCAGGTTTTCTGTGTTAGCATGAGCTGGACTAAAGATCAGTGCCATCGTTTATTAAACCAAACCCTTTGGAGAGCAGCTCGGCTGTCTCCAGGGTGGAATCTGCATAACAAAAACAACAAATGCTTATTGACACGCGAGGCTGCGACACTGCAGCCTCACCCGCTGTACCTCTCTTGCCTTCTGCCGGAGGGGCCCGGGTTGGAGGGCAGGCGCACCGCGCCTCAGGGTGCAGACCAGCACTAGCAGGGCTCCCGGGGGCCGCGTGGGAGGCCGAGTCATCAAATCTTCCACCTTTGCCAGGCGGACTTGCGGGCTCTGTCGCTGGGACTTGCATGTCTTCAATTCTGTGCAGAGCTGAGTGGTTTTCATAGTTACTGTTGCTGGACTGCAGTTCAATTCTATTTTTTTTTCCTTCCTGTCCAGAGAGAACCTCTCTCAGGAACAGGACACTTTAATTAAGTTAATTAGAGTGCCCCACGGATGCAGCTTTCTGGGATAAGAGCCCTGGGTTGGGGAGAGGGATGGATGTGGCAAGAGGCTGGAACAGGGCTGGAATGAGGGTCATTGAGATCATGGGTTGGATATTTGGGTCCACTGCTCTGACCTGGCTCTGCCTGCCCCCTCCTCCAGGGAGCAGTGACCTTCTTTGGTTGCCCCCAGGGGCCTGTCCTGCTGGTTCACCTGTGCCGCGTAGAGCCTTCTGGGCTGTCATCCACCACCAGCCTGACTCAGGTCCACTCTGCTCTGACTTGGCTCTGGCTGTGTGAGGTCACCCACGGTGGCTCCTGGGGTAGCTTGCTTATGTCTGCCCACCAGGCCTGCCTTGCCCTCTTGGCACTGACGACAACTGAGTGGAACACAGACATGGGCCTCCTGGGGTCTCTGGTCCCCATGAAATCCTGTGTGCCACTCTCAGGGCTGCAGGATGGACAGAGCTGCCAGGGTCCTCAGGACAAGGGAGAGGGTAGATATGCTCCTGTTCCCCTGGCTTCTGCCCTGGCCAATCTTCAAGGTCCCTGAGCCCTCGGAGGGGCCTGCTCCTGCTGGCTGACCCTCCAGCTCTCTCTTCCAGGGTTGGGCAGGGCCATCTTCCTCCGTTCTTCACAGCAGGACTAATATCATCTCCCAGTGTGTTAGAGGCCACTGTGGGTCAGAGGCCACTGAGATGCTGGGCGATACAGCACAAGGTCCCTCAGCAGTTTGGCTCCGGGATGGAGCAGAGGTCTGGGCTGGGCTGAGACGCTCTGCTGCTCCTGTGCTCCCCACCCTATGAACACAGCTCTGCCCCAACACCTGTCTCCTGGGGTCTCCATCTTGCCACTCTCCCCATGCGCCCTGCTCCTCTCACCTTCTCCAGCCCAGGGCTCACTCTCCCCTGGCCTCAGCCCCGTGCTGCCCAGCACTTGCCCGGTTCTTCCGAGAAGCCCCACTCCTCCATGCACAGCTGTGCTCCTGGATGGCTGCCCAGGAGAAGTCGGCTCGAGCCGTGGATGGGCTTGTGTTTCCTTCAGGACAGAGAGGAATGCCTTGCTCTTGGGGGGAGCTACTCACGTGATGTTTGCTGAATGACTGCATGCCGAGTCTGCAGCGGCGACGGGAGGAGAGGTGCCTGGTAGTGCGGAAACCAAGGAATCACAGTTGAAATACAGCTGTCTGTGGAGCCTACTCATCTGGCTAAATGCAATTTTGGGGGGGCCAAGGGTACTGGGGATTGAACCTAGGGCTTTTACACTGAGCTCTTTTTTACTTTTTATTTTGAGACAAGGTTTCAACACATCGTTTAGTTGCTCAGACTGGGCTCAGACTCGTGATCCTCCTGCCTTGACTTCCCAGAGTGCTGGGATTACAGACCTGTACCAAAGCTATGTAAGGAGTGATGCTTGCCTTGTCCCACACAGGGGGAAAACCAGGCAACAGAGACTTGAAGCTACCAGGCTACAGTTGGGGTTCCTGCCTGAAGCCCCCAAATTTGCTCCAAGTGTACTTTAGAGATAGAGCCAGTTGAGTGGACTGGGAGGGGAGTAGGAAGACACATCCATGCATCCCACCTCGGCCCCAGAGCGCTGTTGTGTTTGCTGGATCCAGAGAGGAGGGTGGGGGAAAGGGGGATGCTGGGGGTGGAGGGGTGCCCTGCCCCTCAGCCCTCCTTCTGGCCCTGTCCTCTCTGCTTGAGCCCTTGAGCTCCGTCCTTGGCACCAGGTACCTAGTGATGTTTCTAGAAGTCTGGGCTGAGGAAGGATCCTGGCATCCCACCCGATTCCTCCTACCCTCCCTGCCAGGACAACAAGAACAAACTCCTCCGAATAGGGGAAGTGGGAAAACCTCACAGTGGCAGCCCCTTCTCATGAATATTCATCAAGGAGGCCTTTCCCCTTGGGGGGGCTGTTCCCACCCCCCCAAGGCACTTATCTCTGTGGTGAATAGGGTGCTATTGTGGGCAGGGCTGCAGAATTTTAATGACTTGCAAAATATAGTTAATTATGTAAAAAGACATCTTCTGCACTTTTTCATGTAAATGAGACAAATTAATTGGTGTTCAGTAGTTTGGAGAGAGTGCCTGGTCCCAGGAGGGGAGGAGGGGAAGTCCTTGATGGCTCTGAAGTAGGTGCTTGCCAGAAAGCAAGGTAAAAGAGGAGAAACAGAGAAGGGTAATTTCTGATCCATTTAATTAATCCCATCACTAAACCCGCTTGGGGTTTGTAACTCAAACCGTGAGAAAGCGGCGCCCGAAGGTTCTCGCAGCTGCCACCAGTCAATGAGAAGCCAGGGAACCTTGGGGGGCTGCAGGGAGAGAGGCTGGGGACTGTGGCTGGGGGCGGTACACCCCTTATCCCACTGGTCCTTAGCCAAGTTCTCAACAGTGGCCTGAGGGTAGGTGACAGGTCTGGCCACTCTGGGGGTGTTGTGGGTGCTGTCTACAGGTGAGTCAGAACATTGGGGTTAGAAAATCTGCCACTTCAAAGGACTTGACCAGACATTTCCCTAAAGTAGATAGACAAATGGCCAGCAGGCCTGGAAAGGAGGCTCGGCACCATTGGTTATTAGAGATGTGCAAAACAAACCATAGTGTAACACGCACACCCATCAGGATGGCTGAAATCAAAACCGGAAAACCAAGCGTCGGCTGGGGTGTGGATCAATGGGAGCCCTTCTGCTTTGCTGGCACAGATAGAAAATGATATAGCTGCCCAGGAAAACAGTTTGATATTTTCTCAAGAGGTTAAACTCTGAGCTAACTATTTGACCTGGGAATTCTACTGCTGGGTGGAAATAGAAAAAAATGAAAAGCAAAGTCTCAAAAGAAATGAAAGCAAAGTCTCAAAGAGATATTTGTATACACACATTCATAGCAGCGTTATGCAGGAGAGAAAACAGCCCAACAGACGAATAGATGAGCTCCAGCCACACAATAGAGCATTATTTCGTTATATAAAAGGAAGGAAATTCTGACCCATGCTGCCTGTATATGAACCTTGAGAACATTACGCTAAGTGAAGTAAGCTAGTCACAAAAGAACACACACTGTATGAGTCCATTCATGTGTGGTCCCTAGGAGAGTCACTTTCATAGTGACAGAAAGCACAATAGTGGGTGTCAGGGGAGGGACAAAAGGGAGTTATTGTTTAACGTATTTTGGAGTTTTTACTGGGGAAGATGAAAGTGTCAGATTTAGGCAATGGTGATGGTGACACAATGTCATCCAGGCATTAAGGGCCCCTTAGTCAGCCTTCGCTAAGATCCCATGTCAGGTCCATTCTGGCTGTGCAGAGAGGGGGCAGAGTCCTTTGGCCTCCAGTGTGGTCTCCTTGTGGCCTTTGTATGGTGGTTGGTTTTAGTGAAGCAGTTGGGGAAGCTTGGGAGCACAGCTGTACCCTCAGCCTCAGCCCCGCTCCTGGCGCTGTCCCCAGCATGTACCAAGGTCACCTTACCACATTCCTAGCCCCAAATCAACCTGTTGGCCCCACGTGGCTCATCTTTCTGAAGCCCCTCGGCCTGCCCAGGCTGTCTGGGGTGCTGCCACCCTGGAGACTCTGCTGTCCCTGAGATTGCCGTGGGAGAGCCAGCCAACAATGGACTTCTATCTCCAGGGAGAAACCGGACCCAGCTCAGCTCAGCATCTACCAGTACTGCATTCTTATCTGGCAAGGCTGCCCAGCTAGTTCTTCTTAGGGTGAAATCCGACCTGCTCAGGGCTGCCGGAGACTTGCTGGCTTTGAAAACAAAGAGCAAGGGAACGACAGGACTCCCACAAAGCCCTGACAGGTAGCGTGGCTTCCTGGATCTTCCAGAAAGCTTCCTGGAGCCCCCAGAGGCTGGAGACAAGAGGGATCTTGGAAATAGGCTTGTAGATTTGTGGATATGTGACTGCCTCAGTCTCCCCCATCATGCCGCTCCTGCTGCAGTTTCCAATCTCTAGCCAGAACCTTGAAGACAGTCTGTCCCCAAGCATCAGGCCTCGTGGCCACCCAAGTATGCTGCAGAGCCTTGGACCAAAGCCACAGCTGGCATAGAGGCACCTATGGTGAAGCAGTATAAAAAAAACTGGGTTTCACTTCCTACGTTGCTGCCATGTGTACCCACTTTGAGTGGAAATCATAGCCTTGACCTTGCTGACTATCCGTGGAAGGGTCTTCCCAGGAGACAGGTGAGGCCCAGACAGCCAGATGCCAAGTCCTGGAGACTGGGCTCTCCTGCTACTGGTCTTGAAGCTACTTCCCCGGAAACCCTCTTCTACTCCATGATGGGTCTGAGAACCATCTCCAGACATCAAGGCCAAGACCTTTTCAGCACAGCCTGGCCCCAAAGTGTCAAGTCTGAAGTTCAGAGTGCCAGGGGACCGAGATGATCAGAACTTTTCTGGGCATAGCCTGAAACTCAGGTCCATCAGGATTCTGCCTGGGTTGATGTATACTTTGAGGCCTGGGTGACCGCAGGAGAGCTAGAGGGTGTCCTGTTGGGTGAGCCACTCTGGGCACTTCAGGCTGAAGGGTAGCCTGTGTAGGACTCACATACCCAGACAGAGTGACCTCTGCTGCAAGGCTGCAGCCACAGTAACTCAGCAGTGACTGCTGTGAAGAGTTAGGGGTTTGCAAGTCTCGACGGTCCTTACCGCTGAAGGGTCTAGTTTCTTCTTGTGTGCTGCCTCTGGGTGTGACATTGTCAGGTCTAGAAGTTACACATAGATCCTACTAAGAGGCATTAACATATGCAGACGGGGCTAGGAAAAATGCACTTTTCAGAGCCCATCAAGTTGTGGAGACTCAGTGAGATGTTAGCATTTTGACTGCGACCATCCTGAAACCTGCAGTGGAGACACAGAAGGTCAAATTCTACCTTAGGAGATTCCAGGGCCTCATGCTTCATTTCTGGCTCCACATGGTGCAAATCTAAGTGGATTTGAATTCTGTTTAACATGCACAATGTCACTGTCCCTACAATAACCAATTACCTTCTAAGTGTTCGTCAAACGACAACTCAAGGTAGTTAAGTTAAAAACTAAGGGCATTGAAAAGAGGTGATTGTCCCAGTCCTGGAACTCAGCCATCCCCTTCCAGGGCCCACTGCGGCTGCCTGGGCACTCCTCCTCACTTGGTGCCTGGTGGTCCTCCACGAGCATCTTGTCTTAGAAGCCAAGGTACAGGCTGCCCTCCCCGGGCAGGGTTCATAGGCAAGGACAATGGCCTGTGCTCCCTTGAGGATTGCTCTGAGCCTGTTCCTCCTAATGTGTTCACTATTTCTCTCAAGGTATCCATTGTCTGCATCCTGGGAGACACCTGGAATGTGAGAGAAAGACAAAGGAAAGAAATAGAGAAGGAGAAAAAGAAGAAAGAAGAAGAAGGTACTGGGCTGTGGAATTGCAGTGAGCAGAGGCCGTCGTCAGGTCTGGTTCGGGAGCTCAGGCTCAGTGATGGCTGAGGACTCTGGACACCCATGAGGATAGAGCATAGGTACCTGGAGAAGCCATTCACAGCATGCAGCCGGAAGCTCATATCAACGCACTTCCAGGGTGACTTCCTTGAACAGGGAGTTTGGAGCACTTACCTAACTTTAAGGCTGCACACATATAGACAAAATCTTTTGAGTTGCATGTATGTCAGAATAAATCCAATTCATTCATTTTTGCCTCCACACAGTGTCCATGCACAGCTAGATGGACTATGGTTTATTGGTATGCTTGCGTGTTTTGTTTCTAACCTAACGCCTGTCAACATGAGCTCTGTCTGGTCATCAGCTCTCCGAGGCTGGAGATTGCCTGTGCTGTGCCATCAGCCCTGTGCCGAGCTGTCTGCAGATTCCCACTTCAGAGCCTGTGGTTCCACAGGCATAAACCTGAGCATCTTGGTCAGAAACTGTCCCACCATTCTCCAAGCAGTCGCCTTCGGGCTGCTGAGGAGGAGATTCAGGGCATCTGTCCCAGGGTTACCTGATGCATTTGCTGTGGAGAAGTGCTGTTCCCTGCTGCCTTGGGCCCGGCTATCCCAAGAGCTGAGTGTCTTTCTGCATGACCCTGACTGCCGCTCCGTTAGATGCTTCCTTTTCTTTTGAGCTACTTGTCTTATTCTTAGCGACAGGAGGGAGTTGATGTATTCCGGATGCCGCTAATCTTTTGTGTTTCATCTGTCACAAATATTTCCTTGCCCGCCCTGGCACTTGTCTTTTCACTTGAAATACTCACGCGAAGATGTTTTTCCACCACTGAATGTTGTTAATATTCATGAGTCATTAGTCTCTGTCAATGTCTTCCCGGGCGTGTTTGGGTTTGGGGCTGTGGTACTGGACATCCTCCAAGGTTATGGATGTGCTCTGCCCAGCAGTCACCTGGGCTCTGTGATCCCAGAGCTGTGGAAGGTTCTGGTTCAGCAGCCACGTGGCAAACTCTCTGCCAGCCAGGGAGTCCTTGATCCTTTGCTTCACTTTCTCTATGGCCAGGAGGCCCCTGGGCCTTCCATGTTTCACAGCACCACCTCAGCACTGGACTGGCAAAGCTCAGAGTGTTATGAGCGAGGACAGGCTCTGACTCACTTCACTCATTCACTGTTATGGTGTCATTCTTGCTGCCTTGTATGCTCCCCTCCCCCCGCCCAGTTCCAAGATGGCCGCATGGTATCTGTTACACTGCTGGAATGGGAGGACCAGGTTGCCAATCACAGGGCCAGATTTGGAGGCCCTGCGGATGACAAATGATGATGCTATTAAAACTGAAGCCCTTGACTCATTGGGAAGAGCTGGAATCTGATCTCAGAGGAGCCAGAGATCGGTCCCTAACGTATCTAAAGGACGTAGCCACTCTCACAAAGGGCGTCCTGGGCTGGCTGGAAAATGGAGCAGCAGAGATAGGCTTGGAAGAGGTGGGACTGGCTTACTGTGGAGAGGCAGCAGGCTAGGAGCCCTTATGTCCCCTTCCTGGGCTCATTGTGAGGGATGTGGGCCCTCAGCTTGGGCCCAGCAGGAGGAGAGAATGTACCTTGTATACCTTCTGTGTACAGAATTCCATAGAACTTGGAGACTTAGGATGGAGGCTCAAGATAAAAGCTGGGTCATGTTGGGATACCAGTCTAGACACAAGTGGCCCTAAGGCAGGAGTTGGGCCAGGCCTCTGCCCATGTGCTCCAGCTTATAAGGGCCAGCTAGGAGAGGGTGTGTGTGTGTGGGGGGGGTGGGGGGGTGGGAGAGAACGGAGATAGCCTGAGTCTCCTGAATGAGATCCAGATAGTCCAGGTCACAGCACTCAAAGTGCTGCATGTTTTGTCTCAATGGCAGAGCTGCATGTAACAATGCTCTGCTATGATAGTTTCATGGAATGGGTAGGGGCTGTGCTGGCCACCTCTGTCCCCCTTGCACCCCAGGCTCTGTGTTAATACTCTTTCTCCATTCAGCCAGTGTCTTAGTTACTTATTTGTTGCTGCTACAAAATACCCCAAATCCACAACCTAAGAGACGCAAGATTTATTTTAGCTCACAGTTTCAGAAAGTCTCACACAGTTTATTCATGGGCAGCAGGTAATGGTGGAAGCATATGGCAGGGGCTGGAGAGCTGCTCACAGCATTGCAGATAGAAAGCCAAGTGAACTAGGAGGGGGCTGATCTCTGGAAACTAAGGCAAGGCTAGTGCTTTCCCAGGTAAAAGCTGTAATAATGTTTCTTCTCCCTTCCTTTATTTAGTTCAAGTTGCCATTTGGCCCCTCTCACCCAGAGTGGGTATCTCTCCCTCACTTTCTCAACTATACCTGAAAGTCCTGCCCTGAGAGCCTCCCAGTCTCAACCAATTCCTCCAGGACAAACTCCAAGCACCCATTCCTTCCAGTCAAGCCCTGCACCGCAACAGTACGTGGTTCCACAGTTACCCCACTAATCCAGATACATGAAGCTATTGGAGAATACTCCAGAACCAAATTATTGCAGCCAGTTAACACTCCTCATCAGTCAGTGAGTCCCCCTTCTCCCTTGGAAAGCTGGGGTCCTCTGTATTCCCTACACCCTGGCCACATCGTAGTCAACCAGGGTACAGCCACCTGCTACTCACTGGGATCTAAGCTGCCCATCTCACCTCAGAGCAACTCCTGCCTGCATCCAGACTGGGCCCCCCATCCAGGACACTTGCCACCGAACCACTCACCAAATGAAAGTGAACTTAAATGAAAGAATAACAACCTGAAAGGCCAAGTTGCAGTGATTCATCACTTAATTAAGAAAATGCTCTTCACTGGCGGAAAATGAGTTAGCTAAATTATACACATTTAATCATCACAAAGAATTTTCTTGTGTGTCCCTATAAGTATGGCTGAAGAGGTGTTAGGAGCGATGTTGTTTGCAGTTCTAGGCTTCTAATGAAACTACTGACCTGTCATTGTCTTGATACAAGAATCATCTTTGGTTCAATTTTTAAAATCTAGTCAGTTAGAAAAAGGACCCATTGGCTTCTTGGATTCTCTCACCTGTTGCTCCTCAAAATAAAAGCCTTGGGCTGGAGTTGTAGCTCAGTTGTAGAATATTTGCCTGGCACACAAAAGGCTGGGGTTCCATTCTGAGACCTCCACGGCCCTACCCCATCTTTAAAAGTAAAAGAGGCCCAAGCTGGTTGGATCAGGAATTCCAGAGGATGGAGACTCATATGAAGGGAACCAAGAATTAAAGGCACAGACCACCAAAGCTAAATCATTAAAGTAGTCTGGAGTTGGACTCCGTTCTCACAAAGGAGACAGATATCTTTGTCTGGCCCCCTGGGATGAAGAGACCTTGCCTGCAAACAGGAAGGGCTTGGAATCTCAGGTAGCCTTTTGTTTTACAGTCTGAGAGGATGGGCTCTTGCCTGCAGACAGGAAGGGTTTGGGGGGGGGTCTCAGAAAATCCTTGTTTTGCCACCCAAGGTGAGCCACTGCCTGCACATGGGAGGGGCTGGAGGTCTCTTGCAAATGAGGGCCTCTCTGGGCTTGTGGCAAACAAATGCAAGCAGACTATGGCAGACTTTGAGACTCCTGACTAGATAACGAAGCTAGGTGGTCTAATAAGAGATGCAAGACAGAATTAGGGCAAAGGTCAGCTAGTAAGAGAGGGGGTTGGATTAGGGACCTATAAAAATAAAGAACGCAGTCTTCCCCTATATGTGTGTGTGTGTCATTTGTCTGCGTCTTTTTGTTCATTCCTCTCTTCTAGGACAAGTGGACCGCAACACTCAGAGCTCAGACTCCAGGCGCTTCCTACCAGTCTCCCTGCTGTTGAGGTACAACTAGATCCAGGAACCTACAACACAGGAAGAGTACTGGCCGTATCACCTTCTTGCTCATGTGGTTTGCAGCCCTGTCACTTAGCCAGGCTTTGGACATCGTAATGGGTAGAATCTCCAGGGAGGAAGTAGGCTTGATGAGGCAGAGGGTGGTACCATGGCTGGGCTGGGTGGGTCTGGGAACTCTAAGTTCACTGAGGTGCTAGACTGTCACAAGGACATGGTCAAAGGTGGCTGATAGCTTCAGGGCATATCGCCCCTCCAATCTGGCAACTCCTGCCTGGGTCCCTTGATGTGGTCACTTTGTTAATCCAAGCGATCAGTTGCGGATTTTCCCAGTACAGTGGATTCTCCTGGATTGGACATGCAAAGTGGGTTTTAAAGCCCTGACAGGCTGGGTGTGGTGCCATATGCCTGTAATCGCAGCACTCAGGGAGGTCAGGGAGGTTTAGAAAGACATTGTCTCAAAATTAAAAAATAGAAAAGCTCTGCTCAGTGCGAAGGCCGTAGGTTCAATTCCTCAGCACTGCCAACAAAACAAAACAGATCAAAACAAAAAAAACCTGCCAAGTTAAGTCAGAGTTAGCAACTTTTCCCAAGATCCCCAAAGTGGGATTCTTTCTAAGTGAGCCCAAAGTGAGACCAGGCTGAGCATCACCGTCTTAGGCTGCTTAGCTGGGGTTGCTTGGGTCCTCTTAGTGGTGGGCCAAGTTGGCTGGAGCCAGGCAGGTGGAAAGGTTCTTCCCTGGCACCCCTTCATGGGCGCCTGACACCCCACATTCATCTTCAAAGATCTTGGTCAGCTCCGTGATTTGAAGGTATGTGCCGCTTCATTCTTCTCTGAAGCGTTTTCCAGGGTGCCTGGTGCTCTGCATATAGGCACCTTCCTGTGTGAGCTTGGGATCCACTCAGGAGACAGCGCTGACCAGCCCAAGGAAGAGTGGATCCTGCCCACCACCGCTGACATCCCTGTCACAGTTTATCTCTGTCTCACAGGACACCTTACAGGCTCTCTCTCCATTTGTTTGCTCCCTGACTTTGGGGCATCCTCTACAGCTCAAGGGGCAGGGACCCCTGGGGCTGCCCAGGGCACCTAGGCATAAAGTTCCTGATTGCCAACTTGAAGTCCATTTGCTCAGAGTAGATTCTTTCCTTCCAAATGGCATGTCACATAGGGCTTTCAATCACCGTACTGCAGCCAGAGCCCAAATCATATTTCACTGAGGTTTTCAATAATGGCATTGTCAGCCTGCCAATCCACTCCCATAATTGGGCCAGCAGAAAGCCTGAAGAAGAGGCTGATCCATGCTGGCCGGGAGGCCCTGGGGTAGGGCAGAAGGCTAAGACTATAGCTGGGCACCCTCCAGCCCCCACCTACCACCTGGTATGGGATGGTGCCCGTGTGCAAGCTGGAAGCCACATGCTTTTGTCTGAGGAAAACAGGCCAAGAGCCATGTCTTTGTTATTGACTTTGCTAGAATTTCAGAATTTTTTTTTTTTTTTTAGGAGCTTAACTCAAGCTATTTCCTTCCTCCCTTAGCCCCTAGACATAGGCACAAAGCCGAGCCATACGGAGGCGACGCTCAGGGTTGATCCCTCTGCTAAGCTTCACACAGCACTGCCAGTGTATTTTGGTTAAATGCTAGGGACAAAGTATCTGTTCAGGTCAGAGACAAATGTTGCGTTCTGCAAGCAAAACCCCTGGGTTTGTTGCTGCTGCTGTTCCAGTTCAAAAGAATTAGTGTAGTTTTCTTTTCCAAAGGGGGATTTAATAGACTTCCCTGGCTTGCGTGTAGATCAGCTGTTTTGAAATGGTTGAGAGTCTTCTAATGTTATTTTTCTGTATATATTATACATAGAGAGAAGGACGCAAAGCACGCATGTTCAGCTGAAATGAATGGCCAGGAGTGGCCATCTTCAGCTGACCAGTACCTGGTCATGAGACAAGACATTATTTCCAGTTTCCCAGACATCTCCCCTGCCTCTGGTAAAGGTATCCAGATCCCAATGTCCATCCCCAAAAGGAGAATCTTGCCTGTTTAAAAATATCTTATAGGCAAAAGAGCATGAAACTGCTATCTGGGGATGAGTTTTCATTGCACCGTACAGAGTTTGTGGGATCCAGCTGTGCACAGCTGTGGACAGCAATTTTTCATTGCTGTGTGGTATTCTCATGTACAGATGGACCACACCTGAAGGATGTAGTGATTTGAGAGCTCACAGGCATTTGGGCTGTTCAAGGTTTGAGGCCAGTAGGAGTATATTATTAGTTTATTTCATATACATCTCCAAAGCTGCTGAGGCATAGACTACGCAAACATTCAGTTTCATGTAGAAGCCACTGAGCTGTTTTTCCAAAGTGGATGTGACTCTTACATTCCCATCAACACTGCGTGAGAATTCTGATTGCTCAATGTCTCCATGTGGGCTTTATTGTTCGTTCAGTCTCAGCCCTGCTCCTGTGGGAGCAGTTTTAGTTCGCTGTTCCTGGGCAGTGACAGTGCCAAGCACCTTTTCATGTGCCCATGAATGCCTGGTTCACAAAGCCATCTCTCAAGAAGTCTGTCCTTTTCTGAAAGTCTTTTTCTGTTTTTTTTTTTTTTTTTTTTGAATGTTGGCTGAGAGGTTTTCCGTCAGGCCTGTGTGTCGCAAACATTTTCTTTGGTCTGAAGTTTACTTTTCACTCTTAATGGTGTCCTGTAAAATAGAACTATAGTCTTTGAAAACAACCATGAGAGTGATGCACATGGGGAAAACCTTTCAGGAGTTTGGAAAGTCCAGGATTTCTGGATAGCAGAGGAGTAGGTGTGTGTGGGGGGGAGGGAAGTAACTAGAGGTTGGCTTAGCCTTGGGGCCTGTTCCCTGGTCCTTTGGGTGATGTTAGGCCCGCGTGGGCCTAGAGCAGACAACGTGAATGGACAGGGCAGAGACAAGACACCCATGCCTACCAGGCTCTGCAGTTCTGGGGACTGAAAATAAGCTTGGAGGAACTCAGAAAATGCACCTAGATAAACCTAGATAAGTAAGTCATCCATCGTCCTAGGACTCAGTTTCCCCATTTGGATGATGAAGATATTGGTATGAAGGATCTGTGAGGACATGCTGTTCTCCCAGCCAGGACTGACTCTTTCTTCAGCCACATGGCCACCGGCAGTGGGTGCAGTGATCTCCAGGGGACCTGGGGCCCAGCTGCCTGGAGCTGACTCTCCGCCCCACTTCTTGCTGGCTGTGCATCCTGGATGGCGTCCTTGATCTCTCTGTGCCTGGGTGCTCTGGCTTGTAATGCGTAGATGAAAATGTCTGTCTCACAGCTGTAAATGCTCAGCCAGAGACTGTGAACTTCTGCTGGGGTTAACTTCCCAGCACTGCAGTCCTGCTTGGAGAAGTTACCTGGCCTCTCTGGACCCAACACCCTTGCTTGTAAAATGCAAGTAAAAGCCATGCCACCCTCTGATGCTTCTGCCTGCCATAGGTGAAAAGAGACCTCAGTCTGTACCCAGCCTTTCAACAAAGAGTAACGGCCTCTCTTTCTCTTGTTTAACTATTTTCTGGGGGTTGGTGGGGTACGGTGCTGGAGATCCAGCTCAGGGCCCTATGCTCAGAACTACATGCCCAGAGCCCAGACCAATTTTATTTATTTATTTATGTGTTCATTTATTTATTTATTTATTTATGGAGCTAGGTTCTTGCCAGGCCTCCTCAGTAGCCTAGGCTGGGGTTGAGCCTTTGATGTTTCCTGCTTCAGCTTCCCAAAGTGCTGGGATTATAGACCTGTGCCTTCAAGCCCTACATGAGGTCATTTTAAGGGAAGGAAAAACACGTGTGTGCTTGTGGAAGGCAGGGAGAAGGAGGAAGCCAGCCTGGAGATGGCTGCCGTGGGGATGAAGAGGCTGATGTGGAAACCAGGGGGGCTTAGGTGGCTGGCCACTGAGGGCAGAAACGCCTGCAAACCTCCATGATTTAGGGGCCAAGCGTGGTGTGTATGTAACTTCTGGGTGTAACCCCTCTGAATGAAGGGTTCTTTGACTCAGAGGTTCCCATGTGTGTGACTAAGGGAGACTGTTCCCTGGAATTGTGGGGCTCCTTGACCAGGAACAGGACTGAGCCTGCTGTGGAACCTGCAGCTGCAGTGCGACTTGGCCTCAGGTGACCAGGGATTGGCTGGAGTGGCCAGGACAGGACATGGCAAGGTCAGGGTGGAACAGGGTGTAGCCACAAAGGAACAGGGCGTGGTCAGGGTGAGACAAGGGTGTGGCCGAAGGCAAATGTTGGAACGTCCCAGGTTTTGGTGGATGTGACTAGGGGGCTGATGTGTTTCCAGAGCTGCCCTGGGTGTGTCCAGGTATTTTCAGGCAACAACCAGATCTAGGGCATAACCAGAATGTGTGGGTATGGCTGGTCCTTCTGGCCAACATGCCGGACAGGGTACCTCTTGTCCAGGGTGGCCTTGTCCCAGTGCCTGGCTCTCCAGCAGACTTGCATCATTGCCTGCCCTTCGGGCAACCACAGGGACTGTAGGAGGACACACCTGCAGTTCCCAGACCCACCCACGTTCCTTAGTCCCTGCCCAAGTTGTGATCACTCAGTGTTCTCTTATGAGCGTGGAACCTGCCCTATCTGCCCTGGCTCCTCCTTGTGCCTTTGAAGCTAGGACTCCACAGTGCCAGAGACCTGGATCATCCGGAAATGAGCAGACACCCACACTCAGGCCATTGAGGGAAGCAGCATGGTTCTTTCAAGATACAAAATCGATCATAAATGCTCAACAGTCAACATTGTGTAGATTTGCTGAGTGAAAATCTAACAGGGAAGGATCTGACTGCTGGTAACAGAGCGATCAAAAGTGACTTAAAACAAAAGGGGTAATTTAGTTTTTTTTCCCCTCCATTTTTATGTTAGTATGTATTTGCAATGCACAATGGTTACATTAAACTTGGGAATTTTTGTGCACAAGCACATTGCATCAGCTTCATATTCTGCACACTCCTTTCCCTTTTCTTGACTTTTTTTTTTTTTTTTTTTGACAGGGTCTTGCTCTGTAGTCTAGGCTGGTCCCGAACTCACTATGTAGCCCAGGCTGGCCTCAAGCTCATAGCAATCCTCCTGCCTCAGCCTCCCTAGTGATTATAGGTGTGTACCACCATGCCTTGTCAGTATTTTAAACATATAACATACTATAATCTATAATATATTATTTACATAATACTTAAATATATCTAAATATAAATACACAACACAGAAAATAAGATGGAGCGAGGCTGTGCACGGTGGACCCAGTAGGGCCTTTGAGGACCTGGTCACTGCTGTCCTCATGCTCTGCTAGCCCCAGCAGTGGCATTTGTCCTCTTTGCTACCATGCAACTCCTCTACCTCCAGGTATCATCACTGCTTTCCAGATAAAAGGAGAAAAATAAAGGGCAAAAACTATGTTGTCCCTTATTGATAAGAAAATAAAATATTTCCTTGGAAGAGTCTCTGCATAGGTCTCCTTTGTAGGCACCTGTGCAGTGGTCCCCACTTACCAAAGGAGCCGTGAAAATGGCAAGCGGAGGTGGGTACTGGGGTAGCCAACTGTGAGTTACTATGACAGATAAGAGTCACAGTCTCATGATTATTATAACTTGGTCAGATTGCTTAGCTCTCATTTTTATTGACATATAATATTTGTATGTCTTTATAGGTGCTGAATTTTGACTTAAGATTCTTGTATTTCCTCATGAAGGAAATTTGTCTTGTTTTGTTTTTATGTTCTGCCTGGTTAGATCTCTACTGAAAATGATTTGAAATCATGGACTTACTTGTAACTTGCTAGGGAGTATTGTTATTAAAAATAATTCTCAATTTTTAAGATTATGGATCTTTATGGATTTCTTATTTTTTTTCAAGAGTCATCTTTGGTAATTTATGTTTTCCTTAGAAAATTATTTAGTGTACAGAGTTGGTGAAATTTCTTCCTACAAACTAATGGCCTTTTGGAACTTACAACTTACTTGTGGCTAGAAGTTTTACCTTTCCTAACAGTAAATACTTAGGCTTTTCGTCTTTTATCTTTATTGGTGGAGATAAGGTTTTATTCCTATTATGTTTCATTTCCTATTCTGTTTGCTTTTAAGTCAATTGCCCTTGAATTTGGGTATTAATCCTACCCATTTTTTCTAGTTTGTTTTATAGATATCTGCTTTTATCTCCAGAACTGTCTTCTCCTGCTGTCTTATTTTGCTGTGCTCTTTGTACTTAATTCTGAATTTCCTTCCTTCTAGTGATTAAAGTGAAGGTATAAATTTTCTTTTTATCATTTAAGCTTTGATATGTGGCATTGCAGCTGCCATGATTTTATTAGTTTTGTTACATTTCTAAATTTTTCTGCTTTGAGCAAAGAGTTGCAATGGATTGATATTTTTATTTTCCTTCTTTTATGATCAATTTTTAATTTACTGCACTGTGGTCAGAGAACCTGGCCTGGATAGTATCAACATTTTCTTTAAAAATTTAATTTTGAAGATGTTCTCTTAGGTTCAAGATCTTGTTTAATACACTATACCAACTCTCACAGGCAGACATTATTAAAGGGCTCACAAGTGCCGGAAAAACCTGCTTGATGTGTTTGGGGGATGTTACCCTTGTCATTGGTCTCATGTATTTCCTCCATGACTCACTGTAGCCTGGTTTATGTGTTCACAGGGATGGCTAGCTGGGCAGGAGAGAATTGGGGAGATTCAGTACTACCGTAGACAGCAACAGCTGCTATTAAAAAACAGTTCCTCATCAAACAAGAAGGGGAGCTGCCAGCAGTGCCCCGAAGGTCACAGTGGGGATCAAAGTGGATCAATGACCACATCTTGCATAGCACCCTCAGTTGGTGGTGACATATTGAATTCTAGTTTTTTTTTTTTTTTAATACGAAGAAAATCTTTTGGTGTCTGTTACACACCTGTCTTAGTTACTTTTTCATTGCTATGACTCAATCCCCAACATCCACAAATTTCAGGGAGGAGAGGTTTATTTTTTCTCACAGTTTCAGAAGGTCACAGTCCGTCCAGGGGCGGCTGGCAACAGTGGAAGTACATGGCAGGGGCAGAGGTGGAGGCAGCGCCTCAACATTACAAACAGAAAGCCGAGTCAGGGCAAGGTGAGTCTGCTCTTCAAGGAAGGCAGGAAGCAGCTTATATATCCTGCCAGCCCCCAGTGATCAGCCCCTCCTGGATCCAGGTGTGGAACGTGTGTAAGCAAGCCCCCACTACACACCTGTAATCCAATTTACGTGCCTGCAATCCACCCCTCCAGACTAGCCCCCAATCTCCCTACAGCATATGATTCCATAAACAATCCATAACATTTTGAGACCTCTGGGGACATCCCAGATCCCAACCACAATACACACCCACTGTGGTACGTTGCTTTTTCCTGGTGATCATACTCCCATCACATATGTTTCTTTCCTCCTGGGGCTGTGCCCCACAGTACCATGTGCTGTGTGTGTGGAGAGTTTTCTTGAGCCTCTGTGGCGGCTGGGGCTGCCTTGCTGGCTATAGGCTTGACCTTGACCTTGTTATTGTATTTGCTTTCCACCTCTTATAAGCAACAGGATGGGACTTTTTTTTTTTTAACTCTGATACATTTGATAGTTGGGAGTCCTCTCTCAGTCTTACTGTAAGAAAATTTTACTTTGTTTTTAAAAATCATCTTTTATGTTTCCTGTTGTTTAATATTTCATAAGCATGAAATATTGCTGTATTTCATTTTGTTACATTGCTTGTTATGTATCTTGCCTCCTCTTTTGTGATATGAAAATGAAACACTTATTCTATAGTGGCTACCTTCAAATTTTGTCTATATAATTACCTTGTTTCTCTACTGGCATTGCTAACTTTTCCACTCCAATATAGAATGAAAGATATTATCATTTTCTTCTTTTCTTGCTTTAAACATCATGTTTTGTTTGGATAGCATGGCTTCTCAAGCCTTTATTTTACGAGTATATTTTGCATTTTTTTTTTTTGCAGTAACAGCTTTGGTGCTGCACTCTATGTGTAAACACTAATTTTATGAATAGTCATATATGTTTATCTAGTTGGATACTTATTGTCATGATTTTGTGCCATTTCTTTCTCTTATAATCTTTATTTTTGTTTGAGCAGCCATTCCCACAATTCTCCTGAGTTCTGGTATGAACGAATACACAGGCTTGTCTCCCGCACACATGAAGATTGGATGGAGGGAGCCCAACGCTCTCAGGTCCTACACGTAGCCCTCCTTAAGAGTCTCAAGTGCTGTCCAGTTATTCATTGCATTTGGACATAATAACAGTGCTTCACCTCATCGTTAGTTGTCTAGGTTTCTTCTCAGCCTGAGTGTCTATAGGACTTTAATTTTTTTCCCCCAGTGCTGGGGATTGAACCCAGGGCTTTTACACTAAGCTATATCTTCAGATATTGGTTTTTTAAAATTTATTTTGTGGCAAGACCTCACTAAGCCAGTAAATTTCCAGGTTGGATTTGAACTTGTAATCCTCCTGTCTCAGACTTCTGGAGTGCTGGGATTATAGGCCTCATCTATTAGGCCTGGTTTGTAGGAATTATTAATCTATGAAATAAGAACAGACTCATGGGATAGTTTGAATATTGGAGGCCAGTGTCACTGGCTCACTAATTGCACCTAAATCTCTCTTCCCTGGACACTGAGTCCTTGTCATGAGTATTCGTCTAATACTTTTTACTTTTCGTGCCTATGACTCTGCAGAGGTCTCTGTGCCATGAGATTTTTCATTCTCTTCTGCTAGTTCTGAGAAATAGAGTAAGGGGCCATGTCCCTTTGTTCATTTTTCTAAACAGTCTTCTCCTGCTCAGAACCTCTAAATTCAGGGTGTGAGTTAGGGTGGAAGCAACAGTAGCTCATTAGTCAAACCTCCCTCTCCACATAGCTAGACTGATGGCTCCTTCCTGTTTCTGTAGCTTCCTTCCCACAGTGCTTCCAGGCTTCTAGCCAGTGCTGTGAGCTAGCACCTGGGCAGCTCCAAGTCCATTAGAAATCTCTGCAATCAGAATCTCACTGCAGACAAGGTTGACCTTGTTTCTCATGGATGTTTGGCTCTGAGCACCACAAGTCAGAGATTGTGGCAAGATTCTTTTGTAGTGCCTTGGTGAGGACTGATGTTGCTGCCCACTCTCAGCATTCCAAATGTATAGATGGCCTGGGAGAAGAGAGAGTTTGAACAATGTCCAAAAATCAATAAGAAATGATATCTGAGATGAAACATTCACTAGATAGAGAGGGAAAAAAGATATGTCTACACACTTGAAAGAAAATCTAAAACATGGTCAAAATAGTGGAGGGGAAAAACAAAAAATGATTAGACTTATTTTATGAGTCCAGAATGATCCTAATACTAAACCTGGCAAAGACAATACAAACCAATGTTATTTATGAATTCAGATGTAAAAGTCCTTTAAAATGAAAAAAAAAGAATCCTGGAATATATGAAAATATGTATCAGAATCTGATAAGATTTGCCCCAGGAATGCAAGGTTGGTTTAACCTTCAAAAATCAATTAATGCAATTCAGTATATTAATACTAGAAAGAAAAAAATGTGTTCATCTGAACACATACAGAAAAAGCTTTTGGCAACACTTAAGGTCTTTTCATGATTTTTTTTTTCTTGAGATAGCATCTTGCTCTGTAGCCCAGGCTGGTCCTGAATGCACTATGAAGCCCAGGCTGGCCTTGGACTCATGGCAATCCTCTTGTTTCAGCCTTCCAGGTGCTGGGATTACAGGCATGCACCACATGAACAGCTTATGTAGTGCTGGGGAATTGAAGTCAGGTACTTAGCACCTGACTTAGCACTTGCTAGACAATGCTCCAGTCCCTGTTTATGAGTTTTTTTTTTTTTTTTAAAGAAAACTTTACAAACTAGCAATGGGGAAAACTTACCTGGAAGCATTGGCCAAGTCATTTATGTAAAACTTGTACTTCATACTTACAATTAAAATATTTCATAATGTAGTTCCAATATTAAACCTTTAAGATTGGGTCTTGGAGGGGATCACAAGGCAAACAACTACATAAAATCTTAAATAGAAGAAAGAAAGAGGTCAAACTGTTTTTTTTTGACCAGCATTATGCTGTTTACGTAGAGAACCTTGAAAATAAACAGTAAAAACCTTCTACAGGTAGAATAACTGCATTTATGAAGTTCACAGAATACAAAGTCAATATAAATAATCATTGTATTTTTATACTAGCAACAAATATTTGGTAAAACAAAATTTAGGAGATACTACAATAGTGTCAAATCTATATTATAGAATGCTTAGGAGGAAGTATAAGCAAGTACATCAAGAGTTCTATGCTGAAAACAAGAAAGCATTGTTAGAGAAATTAAGACATGAAAATAAGTGGAGAAATAGAACACATTCCATCATGAATTCTAGGACTTGTATTTTTAAATTGCTAATGATCTCCGAATTGAGGCATCTATGTCTCAATAAAAATACTGTCATTTTATAAAAATTGACTCTTAATTCTGATATTGTGCATGAAAATTTGAGAATCCCAGATAGCCGGATGATCTTGCAGAATGATGCTGTTGAAAGATGCTGACTCCCTCACCTGGACTACCAGTGTGGGCACAAGGCAATGTGGAACTGATATAGTAAGAGGCATTTGCATCTATGGAACAGAACTGCAAACAATCTTGTAAAATGACACTGTTACTTCCTGACATTGACTGTGAGTGCTGTCATAGGATGGTGTGGAGTAGGTACAAGGATATAAATATGTCCGTGGAACAAAACAGAAAATCTAGGTTCGGAACCATGCACATATAGTTAACTTTCATGAAGGAGAAATTCACGTGACATCTAATTAACTATTTCTATTAAAGAGTTTTAGTCAGTGGCATTAGTGCCTTTAGGTATTGTAAAGTCACCACGGTGACCCTGAACAACATAGATAAATAGGAAAATAGCCTCCATTGTTTCCTTGAACACCATGAATACAAGCTGACGCTCCATCACAGGCTAGAACACAGCCATTCCCATTCTATCACCTGCAAACTAAAACACTGGGAACTTTTCTCAAGGAGTTCACAAAAGCAGTACACATGTAGGAAAAATGGATGTTGCCTTAGTCCCTTTCCTTTGCCAGATACAGTTCAAGACACCCACAACTTCAGGGAGGAAAGGTTTATTTTAGCTCATGTTTCAGAAGGGCTTAGTCCATTAATGGACAGCCTGCAGTGGTGGAAAGGCATGGTGGAGGCCTATCCAGAGAAAAGCTATTTCTGGCATGGTAAGGCAGGAAACAGAGAGTGAAAGACAGATCTATCAAGGGTTAGTTCTTTCAAATCAACCCCAGTGATCTGCACCTTCTGAACAGGTCCTACTTCTTAACAGGAAATCAATGAATTAACTCCAATGACTGGGTCACCATCAAAACACACGAGGTTTTGGAAGACATACCAGATCTAAACCATAACAGATATATTTAACTTCATCAAAATTATAAACTTCTACTCCCACAATAAACTATTGTGACATTAGAATGCAGTTTGAAGACAGAAAAGTTTCTTGGTAGATTCCTCTAACATGAGATTTTTACCCAAAAGGTAAGAAGAACCCCTGCTAATTAATAACAAAAATGAACACCACTGATGTTGTTAGTCAGAGGACATGCAGCAGAATGCAAAATGACACACTCACACGAAGAGTAAAATTAAAAAGATTGCCAGTGCTTCATATTGCTGAGAATGAGGAGCCATTGGGACTCTCCAACATTGCTGGGAGAATTGGAAAGTTCTATAACTTTAGAAAACAATTTGTCTGTTTCTTATAAAGTTAAATATTCATCTACCCTGATCCTAACAATTCTATGTTGAGAAATTTATCAAAGAGGAATAAAAGCACATGCCCAGAAAAAGACTTGTGCAAGTTAGAGCAGCTTTGTTGATAACAAGTAGAAACTATATCCTTCAGCGGGAAGTGGCATGAACACGTTGGTGGCACAGCCACACAATAGGGTAGTACTATCTGATGGACGGGGACATGCAACACTGTGGAAGAGCCTCAGACGTGCCGAAGTAAGTGAAGGAAGCCAGACACAGAGAGCTTTCCAGTAAGACTACTTTAATGAAATCCAACAGGACACAAAGCTAATGGAAATCAGAACAGTTTGGCAATAGCAGTGGGAGGGACTGGAACCTTGTACGTTCTGTCCCGATGGTGGTACTGGTGTGGTTTTCATAGTTATCGGGACTTCTCAGATTCAGGACTGCTCATCTGTGTGTTCCACTTAATGGGAAATTTGCTTCCAAATAGCCAAAGCAAGGCCACCTGAATGTTCATGGTGTCTTGAAACTTGATCTGGCTACTTCGGGGTATATGCAGAGCTTCTAGCAGCCGGTGTGCAGAGTTGCAAGCTTGAAGTCTTCCGGCCCACTGCAATCACACAGTGCAGGATAGTTGCTATTGTGGCCATTCCCATATACTGTAGGGTTCTTCCAGGCTCTCATTTCTGTGCTAAAATATCCAACAAATTCACTGTTTTTTTCCAGACCTCAAGGAGGAGACATAGGCCTCTGATCAGAAGAGACCCTCAGATTAGCCAAACTAGTGTTCTAGTGTCTGCCTCTGAGGAGCTGGGGTGACCCAGTGAGCATCTCAGATCCTGGGGAGTCTGAAAAGATCCCCTCTCCTCAGTAGTAACAACAGGTGATGTTGCCTGAAGAAGGAAGGCCCTGTGTGGGCTTGTGAAAACATCACAGGTCAGGAGGTCAGCCAGCCCGTCCCAAAGACTTCCGGGGAGCTCCTAACTTGGGGAGTGGGGCCTCAGAAGCCTGGCATTATCAAAGCCGGCGGAGGCCCCCCCCCATCGCACTCTTGTCTTGAGTCAAGGCCAGGGGGCCAGGGAGAGGGTGCTGCGGAGCCAGGGACACAAAGCTGCCTCTGTGTCAGAGATAAGTTGTGGCGGCTGCCTCTGTTGTGTTGTCAGAGAGCAAAAATAGATCGTGTCTCTGTTTCCCAGAAGGGGCCTAGTATGGGTCTGAGCCAAGCTGCTGTCTGCTGTGGCCTTGGTAGGATGATGCCCTGACCTGGCCCTTTCTCCTTCCTCCTCCTTTTACTCAACAGTGCCCAGGCTTTCTTTTCATCAAAGGAGGTAGAAGCCGGACAGGGAAAGTACTCTTTGGACCTGCCCATCCATCCCCTTGGGGTCTCAGGTGTAAGGGCTGGGGGAACTCTTGACCCCTAAGCCACTTCCGTGGCACCATCCAGATGGTGCTGCTTAGGACTGTAGGGCCCGGTACCATGGCCAGCCAGGGCAGGCACAATGCCATGCCAGGCTCCCCTAGAAGAGCTCTCCCTCTGCTAACATAGCTGGGAGATTTTGGGGGTTCTTTCAGACTGGGGTTATATCCAGGGAGACTATGGCTGGACCAGTGGCTGCTAGTGAAGGGTCTAGTTCTATCACTCAGACTACCCTCTTGGAGTACAACTGCCCTTTTCAGGCCCTGGCCACATGCCAGGTCTCTGAGGGGCATCTCAGGAGCTCTTAGGCTGTGCAACTGTGTGGGCTGGAGCGCCTGGAGCATGATGCCCATTGTCTATCTCTGTTATAGTCGGCCTGGCCAAGGGGCCTGAGCACACTTGACTCAGGATTTGCCCATCTACTTTGTCTGCACAGTCATTCCTGGGCTCCACCCACTCTGGGAAGACACTAGCCTCTAGTGAAGATTTTTCTCCTGAAAGCCCTGACAGAAGGCACCCACTCAGGAACATACATGGCTCCTGCTGGGATCAGGGCTGCGAGAGGGGTGGACAAGCTCTGTGTGGGGCTTCCAGGCACAAGGATGTGCTTGGAGTTGCAGGGAAGTGAATCTACAGGGATGAGTTTCCAGCTCTGGAAAGTCAAGGCTCACATGTGTGTCTGACTAGACACTGAGTGAGTGCGTGTGTGTGTGTGTGTGTGTGTGTGTGTGTGTGTATGGGTATGTGTATGTGTGAATTCTGATGGAACCATGGGTCTATCTTTCTAAGTTCCCCGGGGACAAATTAAGTGTGGTAGACTTCTTCAGAGCTTCCTGAAAGAGTTATATGGGGATTGGTGGAGGGGGCAGTGACAATAGTGGCTCAGGAGTCATACTTTAGCCAAGTCCTCTGATATTTGGGATACCTGCAGAGTTTGGGGCCTAGAGGCACTGGTGAGGCCTAGCTGGACTGGGTTTCCAGTAGGAGACAGAGGTACAAGTCAGGAAATCGAGGTGACAGCCAAAGAACTGTGTCATGTGAAAAATCTGAGGGCCTTCAGGGGTTCAAGTATCTTTAGGAACTCAGAATATTCCAGAAGCCTGGTGCTTTAGACCAAAGGATACCCTGCTCAGCATACTGGAGCTGCTGATGAACTCTCTTACTTCCACAAGGCAGGCCCAGAAATCTGAGGCTGAGCCTTCAGGGACCAATGGCTGGCCAGTCAGCAGCTTGAAGGGACAGATCTATGGAGAGGGGAGCTGCTTCCTTCTAGGCAGGGATCAGCTTAGACCAGGAAGGCAGCCCCTGCCCCATCCTCCTTGGAACCAGTTGGAGCTGGCATGACAGACTGCACGTGGGAAGTCACTGGCCATACTTTCCACCTTGGCATCCTAGTTCCATGCAGGCAGCCCTGGATGGGGCAGAGGGAGGGGCTGCCTCTTGGCCATGCTGCTGGCCAAGGGACAGTTATGTGGCACCAGCTGGAGCCCAGAGAAACCAGAGGGACAAGGAGATGGCCTGCCTTTCATGGGATATAGCACTCTGCCATCATTTCTTCTGTGGCTGAAACAGCCATTGTTCCTACTTTGGGCTGGCTTCTTTAACCTTATGTGAAATTTGAGAAGCCGGTGCACTCCCCAACCCTCATGGAATGTCAGGCAGAATTGGAATCTCCTGATCCAGGGAGTGAGGCCCACCCCTTTGGGGAGGATTATGGGTTGTGTCAGGGACATTGACATGGTAAGAGATTCCATGCCCAGGTGGGAATATAGGATGGTGCTCAGCTACCTAACAGGCTGGGCATGGGGCAGCATCATGTCAAGTACAGGGTAGTAGCACACATGCCAGACCCCCTTAGGCCCTGATGAAATCCCCACCTCAGCCCCTGCAGGAAGCTAGTGTGGAGACAGGTGAGGGGCCCGGTGTTAAAAGAACAAAAGATGTGCCTTTCCCTCCACCTGGGCAGGACTGGGGTGTGAGTCGTCGGCTCCAGTCCTAGGCTGCAGTCCTAGGAGGCTTCCCCCTGTCTGGCTCTGCCCCCCACTCTCCTGGGGCACACCACAGAGGTGGATGCAAAGAAAATTCTGATATTTCACAATAGATTTCATGGAAGAGGTGGAGAGGAGGGATGAGTTCATCCTAGGTTTGCTTTTAAAATAGGCTGACATGAGCCCTGGGTATTTACAGCCTGCTGGCCATGTTGCTGTGTCTTCTATGCCAGCCCAGGACAGCCACCTCTGCTAAGGCCACATGCTATTTCTAGGCTTTCTGGCTCTCAACCCTGAGGCCTCATAGTCTGATAATATTTGTGGTTGGGTGAGTGTGCGAAGGTAGGTGAGTCAGGTGGAAATGTGTATTAAAGCTGGAGCAGTGATGTTGCCCAAATTACCTCTAATGGGTATGTTCATATGTGAACGGGGACAGGGGAGACTCCACACACTTGCACCATCTCATGCTGGCAGACGATGACCGGGAAGGGGCTGACTGGCAGGTATCAGGTATCTTGGGGCAGCTGGGCTTGGCAACAGCTAGTGAGACCCACCTGGGGGCAATGGCTCTGGCATGCGGGGTCCTTTTGGCCCAGAGAGATTTCCTGATGAATGTGATCAGGGAAGATAGGAAGTCTGCAGGTTCAATACGTCCAGACCCCAGTTCACATCTGCATGGCCTGGATGTTGCTAGGAGCCGGTAGTCAGGGTAGATGCTCAGTGACCCTTTCTGAGAGCTCATTGCAGCAGTCAAGGTTTCGTCCGTGGAGGTGCCCCTGTCTTCGGTGGTCTCTAAGCCCTGATCTCACCTGTGGCAGAACCTGGTGGGCACCAACTTACAGCAGAGGGAGCTCTTTCACGCAGAGGAATGGCTCCTTCTACCACACTCCTCCACTTCCTGGAGGCAGTGAGACGCTCATCCTCTATCCTCTGTAGAGAAGTTCTTAACAGTTAGAGATTATTCCTGAGAAGTGGTGGACAGACACCTTTCTCTGAACTTGAAATGAAACAATTGAATGGAATATAGAAAAAAGGGAAAAGGGGAGGTGCGGAGGGGCTTTGGGCATAGCTGGATCCAGGAGCTCAGACAACGTTATTGGATCTCTGGCTTTGTTTCTGCTCCATTTTTCATGTGTAGCTTGATTCTCAGGTAGACTCTCTCTCCAGGTAGATGCAGATGGCTGTAAGAAGCTTTAGGCATAGAGCCACTCTGTTACCAATGTATTTCTAAGTCTGTTCCCCAGAACTCAGGTTAGCCAGTCCAAATTATGTGCCCATCCTTAGGCCAAGCAGAGACTGGGCAATGATGAATGGCCAGCCTGGGTCCTGTCTACATTCACAGTTCACTGAAGTATGTGGGGAGAGGGGGTCATCTTTGGAGGGAACAGAAGGAACCAGCACCTAAGGAAGGGAATGAACAGTGGAGGGCAGATTCATACATGCCTAGCACATGTCTTCCACAGGTGACCAGAATGTGCCCCCATGGAGAACACGTATTTCTAAAGGTAGCTTTGCTCAGAGGTGATGGGGCTCCACTTACCAATTTCTGCCTTCCTCTGGAGCAAAAATGCCGGGCTGCTAGGACTTGCCTTGCCAAAAACCCCATAAAGCTTCAAAGGGGCCTGTCCACCTCGCCAGCTTTGATCTCAGAAGGGAGCTTGCTTGGAAACACGATCAGGAGGAATGTTTGTGATGCCAGGTATGTACAGGCACCAGCCCTGGGCGGAAATCTGGGCTCTCTCATCACCAGCTGCAGAATTGCCTCTGAAGAGATCTACAGTCCTTAAGAGTGTTTCTCTTTTATCATATTGGCAATTCAGCAACAAAAGCTGCTCCTGTCTGTGAGGATGAGAAAGTGGGCCACTGCTGTGGATGTAGACTGAGATTTGTAATATGAGAACAATCAAGACAGTACGAAATCAGGGAATAGAGGGAAGAGGAGACCCATCTCACCAAAGCTGCTGTGTGGTTTTGGGCAAGTCGCATCTCTTTTCTGGGCTCTGGTTTGAACATTTGTAATAACAGCCATTTTGTGTTCTCACATTGCATGGTGTCATCTGGGAGGTGATCTCTGCACGTTTTTAAAGCCTGTTATTTACGATTCTGGGATCCAGGTGTAAGATGTGAGTTGAAACCCTTGGGTCAAATGAATACACACTTCACAACCATTTGTAAAAGTTACCTTTCCAAATCCTAATCCCAGTCATGGAGAAGAGGAACAAGAAACCTTCTAACATGGATGTGATGTAGGCCTGAGCCGCAGAGCAGAAGACAGCAGAGGAGTTTGGCCAGCAAAGGCCTCCTAGAGATGGGGCACAGAGAGCCAATAGGGGCAGGGGTCAAGGAACAGGGCAAAGACACTGCTGGGACACGAGACCTTGGCTGCCAGAATGCCCAAGGTAGCAGAACAGAGACAAAGACAGGATGGAGGACTCAGGAATGAGGCAGTGACTGATAGCATGGGGCTGGGACTAGAACTGGGTGGGACATACCAGCTCTGGAATGAAGATGGCCCCCTCTTCCTCTGCATGGGAAGGGGTGGAGTTTTCTTGACCCTATTAGAGATGTGGGAGTCACAGTCATGACAGAGGAGGGAGGTAGCAGCAGAATTTCTGCACATGCCCAGGGCCAACTTTTGCATCTGTGTTTCTAAGCTAGAATGGAGGATCATCGCAAGACTGATAAAGATGGTGTCTTCTCACAGAGCTGGGGCAGAAAGAATGTAGCAATGGTCCTGGTATTGGGAGGTCTGGTATTTCTTTGTGTGGGGGGCATGGGCTCCCACCTCCCTGGCTTTTTGATCATGCTGCTGCATCTGGCACCATGATAGTGGGTCTTGGCCAGTTAGACATGTGCCTGCCACTTACAGGGTTTGAGTCTTGAAAGGGCAGATGTGTCTCTGAACTCAACTGGCTGATTAATAGAATTTGGTGTAAGGGCCAAAGAGATGACCCTGACTGCCAGATCTAAGACCTGAGGGTGGGTTGTCCTCATGGCTTGGGCTCTCTTTCAGGTGCACCAAAGCATGCTCTCTTCTCTGGGCAGCCCAAAATGTAGTTCTGATTGTTGAACTTGACCTTCCCAGGGTCGTGAAACTCGGATCCTGCCCCCACAAATCTCTGTCAGTGCATTGATGATTGGGTCTTTTTCTCAAAACAAGGATTACAAGGTTATCCTGAGGACTGGTCTGAGTTGGAGTCGGAGATGGAGACATTTAGGAGTCATCCGTCTTAGAAGGGGGTACATGTCCACAAACCCAATTCCAGAGCCTGTTATGGATTGTTCTGGGTCTAAAAGTTTGCATTCAACTTTCATCTGGTAGATTAGGGAAATATTTGTGAGAGTGTGAGAAGACACAAGGTTGGAGCGAAAGAGCAATTAGATTTCCTTTGCTATGTGAAGTTGAGCTCGGTAATCATCCTGAGACAATAGAAAAAGCTGCCTCATCTGGAAGACCTGGTGTGGGGCAGAAAATCAGATCAGATGCAGTCAGGGGATCAGGGACAGAGCAAGCTCCTCTACCTCCATCTGGGAGGAGAGCATTCAGAGGGCTTTAAATTAAAATCTATTCTTATTGAATCTTTGGTTCATTTGGTTTGTAATTTCTTTCAGCTTGGAAGTAGATGCAATACATTGAGGGCATCCTGGTCTTAGATCTGGAGGTACCTGGGAGGTGACTCATTCTGTCCCTTAGGTGAGGGAAGACCTGTGCCTTACTGGGTAGTGAACATGCCCAGCTGTGCTCAGGGCAGCCATCAAGGCCCTGGAGGGCTCAGGAAAGAACAAGCCCTGGTTATACTGGGATAGTGTCTTGGTTGCTTTTTTGTCGGTGGGATGGAATACCTGACATCCTCAACTTAAGTGAGGAGAGATTTATTTTAGCTCACAGTTTCAGAAGGTCTCAGCAGCTGGCAATGGTGGAAGCACACGGAAGAGGCATAGTTGGAGGAAAGCTCTTCATGGCGTGGCACACAGGAGGCTACCTAAGCAAAGAAGGGCAAAGCTGGCATACATCCTTCCAGGTTGTGTCCTAGTGATCCAACCCTTGTGAGTCCAGCCCCAGTGTTCTGACCAGGCCCCATCTCCTAATAGCACGTGGTTCCATAGCTATTCCACAAAATCCAAATATATAAGGGACATTCCAGATCCAAACCATAACAGATAGCATCTTGTTCCATCCAGCTGGTCCTAAGTATTTATTCAGCCTCCTGGGATCCTAGAACGCTGCTATCCCGACACAGCGATAGCCTGTGGTAGACAAGCGTATGGAGTGTGTGACTCACTGACACTTAGTTCCCTCTGAGGGAGGCTCCTGCTCATGAGTGAGTAGGTGGAGGAGAGGGAGAGTGACCTACTACATAGCTTAGGGCTGTGTAGTGGATTAGGGTGTCCTCTCAAAAGTGATATGTTCACACCTGAATCCTGTTATCTGCAAGTTTGACTTCATTTGGCATTTACAGATGTATTTAAGGATCTCCAGATGCTTCTGTCCTAGATGGAGGTGATCTGTAACCTAAAGACCAGTGTCACAGAGACAGGAGAGGAGGTTTGAGACAGGGAAGCACAGGGAAAAGGCCAGACAGAAGCTGGAGTGTACAGCCATGATCAGGGAAACCTGGAGCCACCAGAAGCTGCAAGAGGTGAGAAAAGATCCTCTGCTAAAGCCTGTGTTCCCCGCATAGCAGGAGCCAGATTGGCTTAGCTGCTGGATGTCACTCGGGAAACAAGGGAAGAGGCAAATGGAAAACAGTGGTAACAAGGCTATTTGCATCTCTAAGGTCCTCAGAGCTCCTGCACACTATGAGTGATTCCCACCCTCCCAATCCAGGCCTTGTCTATTGGCCATCTTGAGCTCAGTGTCCTGCTGTGACCAGGCAGCCCATGCCAGCTTCTTCCCAAGAAAAACCGTACGTATTCTATGAGGGTAGGGCCCATGGCCTTAGAATGGTGACCAGGAAGACTGATAAAGAGACTGGGTCCTCTGCTAGGTCACACTGCAATAGAAACCAGGGCAGGCTGAGCCATGTAGCTGCTCTAGTATACAGCCATGAGCTGTTTCCGTAGCTTCCTGTAGGGCTTGCTGGCTGTCTCCAGCCTCTACCTCCCAGAACTCGGCCCAGCCCCACCTAGGAAATCTGCCCAGTTCCCTTGCACAGTAGCTCTTCCGCTTCCAGCTCCGTGGCCTGGCAGCTGCCACGCCCTCCCCCCCCCCCCCCCCCCCCCCCCCCCCCCCCCCCCCCCCCCCCCCGCCCCCCAGCTTGATTTTCATTTGAGCCTATGAGATGTTACCCTCCCAGTTTTCTTCAGTGTAGTTTTTCCATGGCACCAAAGTCAGGGTTGCATCTCACTCATTCCTGTGTGTCCCTGCTACGCAGCCAGTGCCAGCTCAGAGAACATTCTGTGTGTGTGGATGTAGGCCAGGATTGGTCACACCCATAGAGAGCCCAGGGCCGAATGTGAATGAAGAGGTAGGGCAGAGGTTATTAAGGAGCCCAAAACAGCATCAGCTGTTGGCCACCAGGCACTAACCCTCCTGGGCCTGGGACAAAGCTTGGGACTGAGGGACTGTGCACGCAGCCACTACGGGGCTAGCCCACCCGGAAACATTCAGGCCAGGCAGTGTCTTCCACATTGTTCTGGGGTAGGACTGCAGACTCTTCTCCTGGGGATCCAGGGGACAATGGGGGATGCCCCTCCCATTGCTCCAAATGATGATGGGAGGACTTGGTTCCTTTTGGAGATCCGGTAAATGTGCTTCTGTCTCATCTGAGCACCCCCCATGGCTCACCAATGTTTTTCCAATGTTTTAATTTCTCAGGTGTCTGAACAAGAATGTGTGAACCTGCACCCACTCGGGTCATTTGACTCATCCAAGTGTTGTTAGCTACTAATTATAATTGAATCTTTGATGAGCTGTTTCTTATCTTCTTAATTAAAATAATTATGATTAATGGAGTAGATGGCACCTAACTCTGACACATCGGAAATGTGCCACAGTGCCCTGACCCACTTCCTGGGTGGGCTGGGCTGATCGACCCCCAGAGCCACCCAGAACCCTGGGATGGGGTTGGGGGACAGAGTTACTCTGTCTTTCTCCTGCTGTGTCTTTTGTCTGCTCAGAGCCTCAGTAACCAGACCAGTGCTCTGGCCCCGACAACATGTTTGAGGGGAAGGCTCTAAGCAGGCCCACTTCTGGTCACAGGGGCCATGGTCCTGCACATTTGCTTGTTCTAGACTGTAGCGAACACCCCACCATGGTCACAAAATGCTTCACAGTTTATAAAACCCTCATGAATCATAGTGCTTTACAGCTTACGGAGCCTTGGCCGAACCACAGTGCATCACAGTTTACAATGACACTTTTTGCAAAAGGGTCACCGAGTCGCCTCCCACCCAGGCTTGCTCACCAGGGGTCTGAGTCAGGCCCGGCAGGAACAAACCTCTGCCTTTCTAGGCAGTTACCCACTTCTCCCTGGACACACAGCCTGGACTTCATGCTTTGGAGGTTACTCTAGGATCGGGTGAGTGAGATGGCGGCAGCCTCTGGGCCTGCTTGATGAGTTCACTGGGTCTCAAGATGGGGAAAACCACCAGACACAGAAGACAATGACTCTAGGGACAATCCAACATGAGTCTCAATCTTGGTCCAAGCCCACTCTAAGCCAAGGGTTTAATCATCCCCAGCCCACAGACTGGTCTCCTGAAAGTGCTGGTCTTCAGGTCCAGCAGCTGGACCCTCTGTTTGACTCTTTCACTGTCCCTGGTCTCGAGGACCTGAAATTTCTTGGCTCTCTGTGGGTCAAGCGAGGGCCTATGTCCACCCACTTGCTTGGTAGTCTGGGTGGCAGAGGGTTCTGCTCATGGCTGAGGTGGACCAGTGCGGTACTTGCTGGGACCTGCTGCAGAGTCCCCGGGGTCACTTTGGCCTGCCTCAGCCTCAATGCTCACTCGTAGGCAGGGCATAAAAGACAACACTGTGACTGGGAACGTTAGCCCTCTCTCCCTGGAGACAAACCCTGAATCTGTGCTTCTTCTCAGGTGTCCGTTCTGGCCAAGGAGTCACCCTGTACTCTCCATGCTGGCCACTCCTGGAGCCCAGGCTCCTTTCCGTCCTCACCCTGGGACACTGTGGACCCTTCCTAGGCTTCCATCTCCTGCCAGCTTTGGGCAGACAAAAGCAGGGCGATTCCCTTAGTGGCTGGCCTGGCTTTCCTCAGGGTCCCCCACCTGTGCTGGACCGGGAGGATGCGAAGGCATGCCCTTGCATTGTTTGGCCTGTTGGGAGGCAGGGCAGGGCAGTGTGATGAACAGGCAGACCTTCAGTCTCTCTTGAGTGTTTGGGGGCAGGTTCCCAGGAGGTGTCCTCTACTTAGAGTGGCTGCCTGGCCACTCAGCTGTCTATCAATGTCCCGGGAGGATCCTCCCCACCTAGTGGGTCCAAGATGGCAATTCCCTGCGCCTGGAGACTGTCTTGAATTCCTGAAGGCAGATGCTGAGGTCAGGGAGACTCTGCATCCGTGATTATGGTGTTCCAAGGGGCAAGGGAGGCCAGGAAGGAGGAAGCTGGCAGCTGGTGAGGGGCTGTGGGAACAAGAGCCCCTTCTCACACAGGCCTGCCTATTTGGCTCAGTCTCAAATCATGCATCAAACGCAAGACAGTAAATGCATTTATTCAGCATTACGGAAACAGACTGCAGGTCAGTGAAATGAGCAGAGGGGCCATCTCAGCCAGACCAAGGAAGAACCTCAGTTGGTCAGCAGGCAGGGGCCCAGGAGGAGGGCCCAGAAGCACAGATGGCAAGGCCTCCTGGGTCCAGAGGGAGCACATGCAGCCCGGGTGGCTTCAGGACCGTTCTCTCCTCACACCAACTGCCGAGTACAGAAAAGGTGCCAGAATGGTAATCTCCTTACTTACTTTGCAAGTATGTCTTGGAGGTAACTGAAAAAAACCCAGAGCTGCATCTCCAGGGTCATCTTTTTCTCAGGTGTGTCTCTATTGGCTCAGTGGCCACTGGGGGCAGCCAGAGGTGGGAGCTGACTGCAGAAGGTACGTGCTTCCTCTAGAGGGTCCCTGAGAACAGGCAGAGGCCCGATCTTGGGCCCTTTGCCGTTTGTAACCCCTGGCCCCTGAATTGCTAGTTGAACCAGTTCACCCTTAGGAAGCACCCAGGAATGGTGGGTAGAGGGACAAGAGGCAGGAGCTCCTGCTTTTCCCCACCCCCTCTGCTGTGGAAGCTTGGCCAGCGTTGGCCCCTTGCCAGGCTGCAGCCAGACGGTAGTCCCAGGCTCAGCACCAGCATGACCCCCAGCCTTCGGCAGTCTTCCCAAGGGGCTGGCTTCTCACTCTGGTGATGACTGTATGGTTTATAGGGTGGCTGGGACTGTTTTGTGGGCACCGAGCCCAGTCTCCCCAGTGGGGGACCATCCAGTTTCTAAAAGACCCAAAGAGGCATGCCCAAGGGCAATATGCCAGAAATCTGTGTCTCCATCTTTCCCAAGGGTGGGACAGGAGGGTCTGGGGAGGATGGGCTGGGGCCAGCCCCGGAGCCTCCCAGAAGAACCATCCCAGCAGGTCCTACCTCCCGCAACAGAGACAGACCTGCCTGAAGTCTTAGGCAGGATCCAGGCTGGATCCAGGCTGAGCCTGTGCAGACGGACAAAGTTGCACAGGAGAGCAGCTGGCTCCCAGGGTGGCAATCCCGGCAGAGGCAGCTCCGGTGCCACCCCCATTCTGCTTGTTAGTCTTGGCTTCCAGAGTTTCCTTGGCCAGCCCCTTTTGCAGCCTCTCCAACCAGCGACTTCCCAGGTAGGGTCCCTCGCCAGCACCGCCAAGCTGGCTTTTCTGTGGAATCTACAAGCACACATCTGCCCTCGTAGATGCCAATAAATGAAACCACATGGGGGAAGGGTGGTTCGAAGCTTCTACAAGCTTTTACATCAGAATCCCAACAGATGAGCTAAACCCCGGGGGAGGTGGGGCCTGATCGGCCTTAGCCAGAGCACATGGAAAGCCGGGGTGAGGGTCAAGGCCAGGGAGGAGGCCCCCAGAGGGAGGCTGTCGGGAGCCGAGTGTGACTCCTCTATAGTCAGCTGCTGACCCCTAGGTATCCCTTACTCTACTGTAGCACCGTCGCGTTCAGGTGGCTCTCCAGTCTTTCGCTGTTTCCTCGTCTGTGGTGTGTCCCTTTATGAGTACCGCCTCCTTCCCAGTCTTGTCTCAGGCAAACACTTGTGGTGAGGGGTGAAAGCCCTCTCCGTCCCTGGCCTTGGATTCAACAACAGGGTGCAACTGAGCCAGAGGGACTGCGTGATGGGACTGTCCTTGTCAACACCTCAGGTCTCGGGGCTTGGCTAGTTCCAGAGTTAGTTCAGAAGTGATGGAGCCTTGGGTGTCACTGTGTGTGTGTGTGTGTGTGTGTGTGTGTGTGTGTACTAGTCTGTTATTGGGAGCTTCTGCCCTCCTGCCTGGGGGGATGGTGAAATGGACAACTAGGTCCTGCAGCACATGCGTATGCACAAGCACACGCATGTGAGTGTGTATATATATGTGCATATGTGTGTGTGTGTGCACATACAAATTGTGGCACGCTGAGTCATGTTGTGCCCAGTTGCAGCATCAGTGTGAGACTTTGCTCTCATTCCCTCCAGGAGCTGCACCTCCTCAGAAGGGCAGTGGGGTGCTACTGCTTTCTTGCTGGGCCCTGCTGGAAGCTGTGGCTAATAAGGTAGGCAGAGGGGCAGAGGGGCCAGGACAGGAGATGGGATGAGCACACACATGCATGTCAGCCCACAGGGCAGCTGAATGGTTGGTTTCCAAACAGTGATCCATCTGTGCGTCCCCGTGGTCACGACAAATGCAATTCCACAGTACCCCACCCCCACCCCCTGGTCCCAGCATCCAGCTGCTCGGGAAAGTCTTCCTGACCAACAGCTGCGTGCTGTACGCATTTTCCTCCAGAGCTGGATTGCAGTGCTGAGCCCCAGGGGAGCTGCAGGCGTGTTTGTACGACCAGCAGAGTTTATTTTCTTGTGAAAACAACACAAGAAAAGGAAAGGTTGGGTTGCCAGGGACAACTGGAAAGACAGAATGAAAGGCTCCTTAGAGATTAGATTAGGGGCCCAATGCTCCCCTGAGGCATTTAAAATTGGCTCCTGGCTTAAGAAAGAATTTTGGAGACTTTAACCAACTTTCCAGTTTATGGGCCCCATGACTATGCCCAGAGAGGTGAGACATTTGGCATTTCTACTTCATACCAAAAAAAAAAAAATAAAATAAAATCAGATCCATTGTATTGGCCAGTGAACAATAAATTCCTCGAAACCCTAAACATTGTACTTAGTGGGGGTCTATGGAGATCGACCAGCCCACAGTGGCTGTCCTCTCCTTGTGAAGGCCAAATGTATGAGACAGGAAATATTGATAGAAAAAAAATCCAATTTGCTAAAACAAAGGGCACAACGTTATTAATATTTTGAACAATTTACCTGACATAATGAAAAGAGTATTAAAAAAAAACCTTTATGGTAGAATCCTTAACCAGGGAATATACATTTTAGATTCTTGCTGTTTATCAGAAAATTTCTATATACCTAAAATTGCTCAGAAATAATTTAGCTCCTATTTGCCATATGAACAAACTATCTAAGAAAAGTCTTAACCAGAAAATACTTGGACTTACATGGGGGAAACTACAAAGCTCCGTGTGTATACCAGGCAGGTATGCTGTAACAACATGCCACACAGCCCGAGGGTCACAAGCAACGTGTGTTTATCGCTTAGCATGCTGGAGGCTGGCAACATGAGTCAGGCCTCTGGGTATGGTGAGGGTCGCTGCCTGGCTCACAATCATTTCCTCTCTTATGCTCCATGGTGGGGAACAAAGGGAACCCAACCAGCTGGGCTCTGGTCTGGTCACTCAGGGGTCTCCAGTCTCATGTCCTAACTTTAAAAGACTTCTTCACCTTCAAATATTGGTCATAGTGGATATGAATGTGGGAGAGGCAAATCACTAGTCCCCGGCGTGCTAATGTTAGCTGTAAAGGAAGGCGTGCACTGGGAGGGACTTGTGCATGGATGGAGCCGTTCCAGGCTGCTTCTCTCAGCCCCTGCAGATCAGCCAGGGAGGCGTGAGGGCAACAGCCAACAGGGTCACAAGCACAACTGATCAGTCCCACGGGAGAGGGAAAGCTCAGTGAGGGAGGATTTGTGGCGTCCAAGATGCAGGATGACGAGCACGGCCAGAGGCCGGCTGCCACCCCATCCTATCGATCCACTGACTCCTGGGCCATTTGTACATATTATATGCTCAAAATGGAACATCAGAAAGCACACACACTCTAGCATTCATATGTCTATATTCTGGCAGTGCAATGCCAGTGCCAGGACAGAGAGTGGAACCAAAGAAAGACTCCAGCATAGACAAGTTGCTGTGGACTAACAAAGCCAAATACCAAGTCAGTGGGAAACAGAGAGATCATTTGATAAATAATGAAATTAGACAATTTTAGAAGACAAAAACAAAGTAAACTGTAGATGATTACAGTGTTAAATTTCATAAAATCAAATTATAAAAATTTGGAGAATTCAGACAAACATATTAAGTCCTCTGATGCTGAAAACTTTCTTGTTTTAAGAGCAAAAGGAAAGACTAGAAAAAAAATTTAGCAGATGCAACTACATACAAATTTAGGATTTTTTGTAGCTCAATAAAAATGTAACCAGAAGCCGAAAATGAAGAAAAACATTTTGTGGAAATGCCAGATAGGTATAACAACTAAGTAATAACAATTAATCCTACTTCATGGAAAAATAATTTCTATAAAAGAAATCATAATTTTAGAAAGCTATCATAACAGCCATAATATTGAATTGAGGAAAATGTTATTAGAGGATAGCTTTAAGAAAAAATATCATCCATTGTGGTAGGATTGTATATTAGTAGAAGAAACCTGAATATTTTTCATATTTAACTCAATAATCTATATTTTTAGAAAATAATAAATGATAAAGAAAAGACTTTTGGCACAAATATGTTCAGAGAAGTGGAAAAAAATATCTTGAAGGTTCATGAAATACTGAAACCTACAGCACAGCTTAGCAGAACATGGCACGTTAATGGAAGGGAACATTACTGAGCTTTTCTGCCATGCATAATCTAACCCAATTCAGGTGACAGACCAGCAAGAAAATCACAGACCTGTTTGTAAGTCTTTTTTCAGAGGGGATAGCGCCTGACTTTTCCTTCTTCTGCTGGTCTCCAACCTCTGAATTTTCTCTTATAAGCACATATTGCTTTTATCACTTAAAAATCTCAATAAATACTATTTATTTTAAATACATTTATCAGATTACTATGGTTTTAATCACCCCCTATTTCATGGATCATTGTGGCCTACTAATAATTCTGATTAGAACAATAAGATATTAGGAACAATTGCGATTTCCAGTGCCACAGTAGTACATATAAGGTGAATCCAAGCACTAGCTTACTATGCCATCTTTCAAGATGACATCAGAGGAAAAGAATTTAGTGATATGGAAGCATTTTGCATTAACAAAACTAGCAGAGCGACACAAGACGTGATCTGATTTCTGCACAGATGTAGAAACTACAAACGATAAGTACTGAGTGTTTCTTAGACGGTGTACTTAGGGGTTATGTTCTAGATGGGAGACTAGAACATTAGATGATAAATTTAGGGGTAATGCTTGCTTTTTTCCTTATATTGTTTGAAACCCAAGTATGAAAAAAATGTGTATTACCCTTCAAAAATCAAAGTTTAGAAAATAAAAGGTATTTCAATAAATATATGAGGATACCTGGCTATCCACAGGCAGAGAAATGAAGCCGGCTCCTACTGTGCACACCCTGATGTCAAGATGGATCATGGACCCAATAGGAGGGCTGAAACTAACAATCTCAGGAAAAAAGTACAGGAGAAATAGTGTAATCTTGGGTTACAAATGCATAGAAATAACTTCTTAGATAAAGATGCTAAAAGCATAGGTAGTGAAAGGAAAAATCATACATTGAACTTTATCAACATCAAAACCTTTCGGCCTGCAAGACATAATCATCAAGAAAGCGATAAGAAAGCTCACAGAATGAGAGAAAACATCTTCAAATAATCTATCTGACAAGAGGTTTGTAATCAGAATACATAAAGAACTCTTATCATAAACTCAATAAAAATGATTAGGAATCAGAATAGACATTTCTCTAAAGAAGATACACAAATGTCTAGTAAGCACATGAAAGATGTTCAACATGCTTAATCATTAAGGAAGTGCAAATCAACTGGTATCGCCTCAGTCCCAGTAGGGTGACTGCAATAAAAAAGGACAAACAATAACAGGTGTTGATAAGGGTGTGAAAAATTGGAATGCTATCATTTGCTGGTGGGGATTCAAAATCGTGAAGCTGCTTTGGGAAGCAATCTGCTCGTTCCTCAAGTTGTTAAACATAGAGTTGCCGTATAACCCAGTGATTCCACTCCGAGGTGCCTACTTACTGGCAATGAAAACATGACCGCATAATGTTAGCCCAGAATGTCCACAGCAGCATTTTTCGTGATATCCAAGCAGCGGGAACAACTCAATTGTTCACCAGTTGATGCATGGAGAAAGTCTATGGGTAACATACAATGCAATTTTATTTGTCAATAAAAAGGAATGAAATACTGACACAGACCATGACGTGCATGAACCCTGACAACACTATGCTAAGGAAGAAGACAGTCACACAAAGCCACACATTGCATGATTTCATTTATATGTTATGTCCAGAATAGGCAGATCTGTAGAGACAGAAAGCAGATTAGCAGTTGCCTAGGGTTGGAGGGAAGGAGGAGGGGCATGAGGATGGATAGTTAACAAGATGTGGTTTCTTTGGGAGAAGATGATGAAAATGTTCTAAAATTAGTACGAGGTGACGTTGACAGCTCTGAATATGCGAAAGCCATCGGATTTTACAATTTAAATGGGTGAAATGCATAGTGTACATCCAGCTGTTAAAACTATAGAAAAATGACAAATACAAGAACATAGGGAATGAAGAAAAGAGAAGGAAAAGAAAAGGAAAGAAGGTAAAACCCACAGGTGAGCCATATATTGCTCCAACTGTGGGCTAGGAATGTTGCTCTGTGTTCACTCCTTGGGTGCTGACCAGCCTCCGAGAGTGGGCCTCACATCCTCAGCTTTAAGGATCGGGACACTTTGCTGCGTGGTTTTGCCAGGAAGCCCACCTGCAGCTGTATGACGAGACTGGGAGAGCAGAGCCAGAACTCTGCTCAGCAGACAGTGAAGGCCTTCCCTGCCAAGGTCACTGTCAGTGATACTCTCAGGACTTCCACAGGTCAGGCTGGTCCTGCAGGTTCAGGAAGCCTGTTGTGTTGACCTTTGGCTCTGGGACCCCACATACCACCTTGTGCTTTCCTAAGCACCACTAATTCCCCCGCCCCAAGCCTTGAACTCAAGGCCTCCTTATGCTACAGCACTCTGGCCTCCTCAGTATTTCACCTGCATTTATTATTTACCACTTCCTCCAGGTAGGATGGAGACCCAATCTGACCTTAGGACTCTTGTTCAAGATGATGGGGCTGGGTGCCATTAGAGAGGGCTATTCAGAGTAATCTGGAAGTCCAGAAAGAGGGGTGGCTAAGAAGTAGAGAGAAAATCTACAAATAGAGCTACGGGTAGACGAATGTGGTTGCTGTAGTGTCTCCAGTGGTGAGAAGACCAAGTTTCTAATTGCTGGGTTTGGGACAATGGATAGTGATATAGATGCAGATAAAATTGGACCCAGCAACAGATGCCAATTGCATCGTGCAGGTGCCAAACTAGACAAAAGTCGGGTGCCTCCCTTGGCAATCCCGGACGAAGAAAGCCTTTATTATTACGATTTGAGTTCTAAATGCAGTCAAGCTAAGATAAGTAAATTTGCCTGCGTATGATCAAGATCTTTGTATGTCAAAATACACCATCATCAATGCCAAAGGATACACAGCAAAGCATTCATGACTAAAAGCTAGACGCAGGACTATTATCACTGATTTACAAATAGTTCCTAAAAAGGGAGGAAAAATTCATCAGTCAGTCTACAGGAAGACAGATTAAAGATATGAACAAATAACTTAAACAATGCAAATGTCCCTTCATATAGAAACAGGTGCTCCAATCTTGCTCGTGTAAAAGAAAGGTGAATTTATGTGATGCTGAGATTTATCAGACGGGCAAAATTCCAAAAGATTTGACAGCTTGCTGTGCTGGTAAGGCTCTGAAGAAACAAGTAACCTTGTTGCTGTTGGTGAGAACACAGTGCCATAGCTCCTATGGCTTTCCAACCCCCCCCCCCCCCAAGCCACTTTAGGAAGTCTCTGCCAAGGGTATGCTGGGATCACGCAGTGAGATTCACACAGGCTGCTAATGGTGGTTATTCACAGTGGAAGTGAAAACGGAGGATTACTAACTACACTCAGAGATTGCTTGACTGCACCAGGGTCCATCCCTCACAGGGTGTGGTGCAGTTGTGGGGGGCTGTAGAGAGCACTTGGGGCTGGTACGCCGTGATGCTGAGGACTTAATGTTTTGTGGACAGAGCAAGGTGCAGGGCAGGCTTAGAAGAAGCTACTAAGATATGCATTTGTCTCTGGGATTTCTACAAGGACCAATGGAAAGTTAAACTCCAAACTTATGAAATGGCTACCTGAGGGGGTGGAAAGAAGACTTGCTGGGAGATAGGAATGGAACAAGGACGTGAGCATCTGACCCCGACCTTTACATGGGCAATGTTTGTCTGGAATTATAAAAATGCCTTACTAAGGGAAAAAAAATCCTAAAGAGTGAAAAAGGAATCTCTATCAGCTGGAAACAAATTAGTTAAATTGCTGCAAGAAACTTTTGTGTATCTTTAAATAACAGCATTTTGAGAGTGGAATCTTAGACACTCTAAGAAAAATAACATACAATTGTATGATTTATTTATTTCCCATAATAATTATTGTATTAGTACGTGTTTCCAACATATAAAATCACATTCGTCTTGGGGAATTGGTACATATAACATATCACATCTTCATCTTTCTTTTTTTACTTAAAATATAGTTCTTCTAAGAAAATGAAATAACAGAAGGGAAAGCCAGGGATTAGTTTCTTCCCTAATGGGAAAGAAAAGCTATTAGAACCCTGTGGAGAAAGATGGACAAGTTCACGGCCAGCCCCTGAGATACTCGGGGAAGAGTCCTGGGTATTGTGTGTGAACACCATATCCCATGTTCAAGGCCGGGAATCAGAGGCCCCCCTGCTCCAGGAGCACACCGGCTGCTAGATACTGGGACCTGCCAGCCCCTGGCAAGAGCCTGGCTCTGCAGCAGGTCTGAGCCGTGGAAATCCACATCCCAGTGGGGAGGTCCGGCAGCTCCTCCCAGCCCTGCAGGCTCTTCAGCTCCGCTCAGCACGAAGGGCAGAATGATGACAGGTGCCACCACCCCCGGCCGCCTGTCACTGGAAACCAGCTGCCTCCTGTCAACAGCCCTTCAGGCTCGGGGACAGTCAGGCCTGCACGGAGCTGCTGCTCCCAGCCCAGCCCCCCAGGCCCCATCTTCAGCTAACACACACTCCTAGCCCTGCTAGGGCTGCTCCCATGCTCGAGGGTCTGGTGTGAACCTGGACTGGGCTTTGCTGGGTGGTAGAGGTAAAACCAGGAGGGCGAGTAACCTGAAGAGAGGTCCTCCAGGGAGATGAGGGAGGGAACAGCGTTGGGGAAAGCAAGTGGAAAAGGGGAGGCACTGAGAAGGGATGGGGTCCTCTGCAGGGAGCAGGGGTACAGGCAGACAGAATCGCAGTTTGGGCCAGCAGGACTGTGCAGGACAGCAGACCTGGAGCAAGTAATTCCCAGGGGCCTTGGATGGGTGCAATCTGTGGGGACTGGGGTCTCTGAGGGTTCTGAGCAGAAGCCACTCCATCAGTGCTGGCTGAGGGTTGTGGGCCATACAGGGAGAGGACCAGAGGCAGAGAGAACATCCAGGTGTAATGCCCGCCCTGCACACTCACAGACGGGAAGCAGGGCTGTAAACTGAGTAGGAATGAAAGGGCATCATTCCATCCCTAAGCTCCTATTTTTCTGGACTACCTTTTACCACGGGCAGAAAGTGAAGCCCTGCTGGCCGGGCCGTGATTCGGTTCCTGTGGGGCTATCCCGTTTTCCTCGTACTGTAGCTGGGCTGCATCATAAGACAGCACCTCTCAGTGCTGTGGTGAGAATTTTCCCACGGGACGTGTTAGTACAAAGCCCTCATGCCATTGTGGGGGAAATTGAGCTTTCTCATATTTTGGTGATAATTTCAGTGCGATGTGTTGCCTTTGTGATACTACACATTTTATTTTACACACTTAAGGAAGGTCATTCTGAGATAAGGCATGTAAGCGTCACCAGCTGGCGTGGGGCCATGGTGCATGAAAGGTCAGATGCCGATGGGCTCTTCCCGATGGGGGAGGAAGCTCCTTGGGGACAGAGGGAGAGGTACAGAGAGGAGCAGAGGGCAGCCCATGGGAGCCTGGGGGATCAAACCTGGCCCCCAGGGCTGGCAGTCAGGCTAGCCAACAGCGGGGGTTGTTTTTAGCTGTGCTTAAAGGCAGGTGCTAGGGAAGGCCAGGCACCATGACCTTGTTTGGAGGGGGAGTCACTGCAAGGAAAGGGCCAGTCCTCTGGGCCTGGCACTGGCCTGCCTCAGCATGGGCTGGCACTGCGTCATCTTATTTCGCTCAGCTGCCGTGGAGTTCACTTCAAGAACCAACCCCCTAGAAGTATACAGGACTTGAGAGGCCGGCTCCAAACAAACGTGTAGCTCACAACCTGAGGCTGAGGAAGTCTCAGGAAGGGACAGGATGAAGGATATATCTTGTGGACATACAGGACAGCTGTTTTCCTGCATGTAGCGCCCAGTCCTGAGGTCGCCCAGCATCCTTCTTTCTCCCTTTTGGCCATTCTCTGCTCAGCAGGTGCCTGGTGCCTGCAGGTGGCCTCTCAATGCAGAGACCCTGAACACTGCAAAGGCATCGTGGAAAAGCAAGCCAAACCACCAACCTCTCAAAGGCCTGAGGGCCATGCAGATTCTTCCGTTCGTGAGGAAACCCAAAAAGCCTTCTCTCTTTAGAGTCCTGGGTGAGTTTCTTCTGGCCGGAGGGCTTGGTAACCATTCCACAGGACATTGCTGGGCCCCTGTGCTATTCAGGGTATGGAGGCTCAGGGGGGTCACCTGGGAGCACTCACCAGGGAGGCCTGTATCTCTGTCTAACTGTAAGGTATGCATATTACAAAGTCACTCACATCTCACTAATTTCTGACTGCTCAAGGTTTTCGAAGTATTTATGCTTCTGTTCACTCCTCCAATGACATGGCAGCCCCGAGGGCTCAGTGACCAGGGATCATCAGTGGGAGTTGTGAGAAGGGAGTAGCTGGTCCCGGAGCCACCTGCTGGGGGCAACTTTCAGCCTAAGCAAGTCCCTGCTCCCCCGGGCTGCTCCCATTCTCAGACTAGGGAACCATGTAATGCGTACGTTGTACCTGGAGTGAGCCCCAGCCGCTCACCTTAGAAACTTCACAGAACTTCTTCAGGCCTCAGCTTCCTTGCCTGTAAATTGTGCTGGGTTTTGAATCCTGCTGAGTCAAGCACTAAGCAAAACAGCCACAGAACACAGTCACAAAGCCTGGCTAATGAAAACATCGGTAACAGGCAGCACCTATCTGCGCTCGGTTCCCATCTGGCCCAGACAACCAGGGCAGGGCTCAGTGGGGCCAGACAGGAGCTACATGAGTCCTCTGGACAGTTACCACTGGGCAAGTGCAGACTTTAGCCTGTGGGAGAGCACACACCCAGGGGTGGTTCTGGCTCCCGGAGTCCTCGGTAGTTTGGTGGTGGATTATGTCTGTGCAATTCAGTAATATTGAACCCAGGTATGATTAATTATGTCTGAGGAATACCCCTTGCTTCCTGGGATGCGCTTCTCTCTCACCAGACACCCAGTGCAGAAGACCTTGCTCTCTGTCTTCAGCTCTCACTGTTAAGGCAATGGATGCAAACTATGCGGGAGGGGGCTGCCCCTTCCTCAAAAGAGGGACATTGAGTACAGCCTGAGTCCTGTTGGCCACACCCCTATGGAGGGAGGCTCCTGCTTGGTATGGTGAGTGGTTCATTCTGTTTCCCCATCCCCACCCCCTGTGGTGCTCTGATGGCTATATCGTATCCCCTCACACCCACCAAATCATGACGGAAGGCCTGAGTTTGTACTGTTGGCTGTGGAACTGGGGTTCTTACAGATCCCAGGCCAGTCAGGGGGCAAGCTCCACAGAAAATCGAATCTGAGGACAGCAGTAGAGGTTGGGGGGAGGGCAAGGCAGAGCGGCAAGTTGAGGGGAACTCCAGAGAGCCACACCAGCTTTCAATGCAGTTTTGTTCCGCATCAACCCTCTGGGCCTTTCTTGGGCTTCGGCGCCCCCTGGTGTTGGGAGGCCATTGTTTGAGGCAGCCCTCTCAGAGCTCTACCCCCTAGTCCTGAGATCTGGGGACTGCCCTGAGCCCCAGACCTAAGAAAAGATTCTGAGAGCCTGGGATGGAGTCCAGAAAGGTAAGGAATGGGGTGGGGCATCCTGGAAAAGACAAGCCCCAGAAATGGAGCTGTAGGATCCCAGGACAGACCTGGCCATGGAACCATCTCACAGACCAGCTCCTTTCTGGGCAGCAAGGTAAGAGTCATTCTTCTGTCTCTGACTCAGAACAGCTCTCTATGGCATAAGGGCTGAGGGCTGATGTGGCCCCACTGGGCATGGGCCTGCTGGGGTCAGGTGCTTCTCAGGGAACAAATCCTATGTGTGGCTTCATACAGCCCAGGCATGCTCAGGATGAGCCGGCTGACTTAAAACAAACAGCAGAAGCTGCTCAGCATGGAGAAATAGCTCAGTAGTTCTCCAAAGAATGCCTTGTTTGAGGATCCTGACTTCTTGGTACAGCTGCCAGGACAGGTGGCCAGATTCGATGTCACTGAGAAGTGAACAGGTGGACCATGCACAGAGAGACAAAAAGACAAATGCCTACTCAGATATGGAAGCTAAGAAGTCAACCTCACAGAAGCGGGGAATAGAATAAAGGTTATCAGAGGCAGGAGAGGTTGAGATGGGGAAGAATAAAAGCTGGTTAATGGATACAAATTTATAATGAGGCAGGGGATAAGTTCTTGGCTTCATAGCAAAGTAGGGTGACTACAGTGAGCAGTAATGTACATTGCAAAATAGAAGATAGAAGATTTAAGATGTTCTTGCCACAAAGAAATGATAAATGTTTGTGGTGACGGGGCATGCTAATTATTCTGATTTGATTGTTATACACGTGTACATGTATCAAAATATCTACTCCATTTATATGTGCAATTACATGTCAATTAAAAGTAAAATTTAATGAAATGACTCAGAAAATAATAAATGAACAAGTAAGCTTATTATGACATGAAACGTCCCCCAGAACTCAAGTACTTAAGATTAATCACCAGCTGATGAACTTTTTTGGGAAACAATCGCATCATGAAGGCTCTGAGTCCATGAGATCACAATCTGATGGAATTCTTGGGAAGTGATGGAAACAGGAGGATCATGGGAAGGAGGCCGTGGGGACAAAGGGCCCCCAGCTCTTCTCTCTCTCCTCTTTCCCTTTTTCCCTGCTTCCTGGCTGCCGTGAGGCGAGTAGTTTGCTTTGTCACCCTCTTCCACCATGATGTGCTGTCTCACCACACACTGACAGTAATAGAACTAGCTACCCATGGACTGAAACCTCTGAAACCACAAGCCAAAATAAATCTTTCACCTAAAAGTTGTTTCCAACCAAAGGTACAATGGCCACAGTGTTGAAAACTTGACTGTGTCATTAGGTGCAAATGAAATTCTGAAGGACCCAGGACCTAGAAGAGCAGCTGCAGTTTCTGCACCCATGGGGCCGCCTTTACACCTCCCGTCAGCAGGAGCACTGGTTCCCTGACGTTTCAAGACATGTTTTCCCTTTTTTATGAGGCTGGCTCCTGCCATCTCTTGCTTCCTCCTGACCTTCCTGGTCCTCTTTCATTGTGGAAATGCAGACAGCGGCATCAGCCACCCTCAAAGCAGGCTTGTCGCTTGAGACAAAAATGTTAGGGCATCTATGTGTCTGCAAGAGGGCCAGGCCCTGCAGATGCCCGCATCAGATGCACCTGTGGTAGATCCTTGCTCCCTAAGCTTCACTCTCACTCAGAAGCTGCTGCATGAGTCCAGACAGGTGGCCCAAGAAGGGTCCAGGCCTGGCTGATGCAGTGATCTGAGGTCAATGGCTTCTGTTCCCTTTGAGGGAAGTGAGCCCCTCTTTCAGGCTCTCAGCCTGTTTTGTGCAGCGATGTGCCCAGTGCCAGGACTGTGCTATGCACTAGGAAATTCTTCCTCATCTACAATGAGTTGCATTGGAGGAATGGTGAGTTCTGTGTTTATCTAGAACTATGGTCTCCAGCCCGGGTCCCTTGGCTATTGGTCATTGCTGGGACGCTAGCTGTAACACAATGATCCACTGTTATTCTTGGGCAAGGGGGCAGGAGTCTGCTGTTGGCTGGACAGAGTGCGGGTAGTTTTTAGCATCCTGGTCATGCCTGCCTGAAAATGGGCTTAGAAAATAACCTGGGGGTAAGCTCTCCAGAGGGCAAACACTGGAGGACCTGAAGCTGTCTCTTTTCCTTTTCTGAACATCAGTGAGGTGCTGGGGGGCTTTCTCTGTGATACGGCAAGTGGCCACATGGAGTGTGCATATGGAGGTGCTGCGTAGTCAGCAGCTGACCTAGGCTTGTGTGAACTAGGATATGGGCTCTCCGTGCTGTGTTTGTGGAGTGTGTCTCTGACTGCAGGGTAACTTGGCAAGTTTCTGCAACTATTAGTGACAGGGAGGAACCAGGCAGCTCCTATCCAGGTGGCCTGAGACACACAAGATTGATACAAGCTTCCTGTAGCCACTCAGTATTTGAAAGGCTATTAGGAATGTGGTACATCACACTAGAAACACACAGTTTGGGTTGGTCTAAAGCTTTCCAGAAGTCTCTTCCTGGAAACCAGAGGCCCCCGGGTACAGGGAACCTTGTGAGAACTGTGGCATGAGAGTCCACATGGATTGGGAAGCTGAGATTGTCCTCTCTTTGGCACCTGTCCTCGGCTTAGCAGCTGTTGAACTTGCTGGAATGACCAGGGCACTGAAGGTGGGCTACCGGTTAGAGTAGGCTACAATCAGTATGACACTGAAAGGTCTTCCCTGTGAAATTGGATTAAGTTATTGATTTTTTTTATTATGCAGTTTTTTTCTGATGCAAAAATCAATGTATATCTATTAGAGAGCCTCAAAAACGATGACGAAGCATTGAGACAAGAGGGTTTCATGTGCTCTGTCTCCCAGAGGTGCCTCACCCCACTTTTCCCCTCCTGTGGCACAGGGAGAAGAGTTGGGCTGTTTCTCCTATAGGTGTGCAGATCTACTGTATTTTTACCTCTACTTTATTTTAAAGAACGATGTCATCAGCATTTTTCTCATTCTATTCTCCTCATAAGCTTCATTTTAACAGCCATAGAGATGAATTCTAGGATCACTTAAGCTTTATTATCTTTTCCTGTTGTGAACTTTGATGCATTTGGTCCCTCCCTTTGCAGAGCGTCTTTACCATTGTTTCTTTGGGATGGATTCCTAGAAATGACGGCCCAGCAATGTTTCCTCCAGATGGCTGGGCCTTTAGACTTCTGGGGCTTTGTTGGAGGATCGACTTCATCCAGTCTTCCCTAGGAGCAAAGGCATGTAGGCCTTTGATATTTTCAGAAGAAAAGGTGTATCTTTTATAAAACCAGACATTTTGCTTATGAAGGAATTTAATGTATCTTTCAAAATTGCCCTTGTATTGACAAATCCTATTTGTCTCCATTTATTCTCAATTTATGACCTTTCACTTGGCCCTTCTAGCCACGATTTGCTCCTGCTTTACGTCCTGTTTATTTTGACGTGTATATAGGTAATAGTTTAACTTATGTCAATATTTTCTTTTTCTTCTTTCAGTGATTTCTTACATGTCAAAAATTTACCCTCATCTAAATCTAGGGAAATACGTGTATCTGTTTTTTGTCTGCCTTCATTCCTTCCTTCTTTCCTTCCTTCCTTCCTTTTCTTCTTTTGCTTAACAGATGTGATTTCATTATTCTTAAGTATTTTGGTGTACAGCATGAAGTTAGGATCTAAGTAGCCCTGTAGCTGTGGACTGTTCTTGCCATGTCATTCCCATGTCATCCTCACTGGCCCTCTAAGGTGTCGCCTCCTTGACTTTTTCCTGGATTTCGTCCCTTGGAAGCTCCCTTACATACATAGTGTGTCCCATTGATCTATTAGTATACAATGTGGAATTTATTTCATTCTTGTGGCTTTATCACGTATTTTTAAGTTGAGCTTTTCACCCTGCGTGGTAAAATGTGCTGTTCACTTTTTCAAATACATTTTAGGTTTTTTTGCTTCTCTGGATAAAGCTTTTTCTCCTAATTTTTCTTTTTTTTCTGCTAACATGTCAAATATGTAAATTATTTTGTAAAGAATGACCAACTTCAAGCTTTTTTTTTTTTCATCTAGAGATGAAATCTGGGGACATGGTATTTATCCCCATTTATTCATATTAATGTAAAATCCCTTGGTGGAATTTTATGCAGCCCCAGATATTTGGGGTTTGGTTTGCTCCTAATTTGAGATTTTAAATGCAAATATGAAAGCTATTTTTGTGTCTTAGTATGCGTTGTGCTGGCTACCGCAGCCTACAGGGGCACCTTTGATGATTATATCTCTTATTGTACCCTACTTCTATGTTAAAGTTTTGTATTCACCTTGAATTTTCAGCTGATTCTTTGAGGTTTAAAATAGTAATGGATTTTCCTGCACATTCTGATTATTTGAAGTTTCTTTTCTTCTAGTTGGGCTGCTGCTTTTCCTGTAGTGACTCACTGAGTTAAATAACCATGCAACCTGCAAAGGCCTGCTTTTAACACCTGATTTTAAGGGTCCCTTTTCTGGGATTCACGGTCAAGTATAACGTGAGGTGTACACTCATCATCATATTAAGCAATAGTTCCTCTGCACTTCACTTTTCCTCCCGGCAAGGAGTAGAATCTACTTTTGCCAAAAAGTGTTCCGATGTCAGAGCCAAGCATGTTTTCAGGCAGGCTCAGCCAACCTGGAGGAGAGCCGGCTCTTACCCGTTCCTGCATTCACCCCAGCAGAGCAGGACAGAATGCTCACTTTTTTTTCTGCTACCAGCATTGGCCACATTTGAGTCGAGTGGTTGGAATAGCCACCCACAGAGGACCCAGCCGTACCTCTGTTGTTAGGTTGTCCCAAGATCCAGCTTCTCCACCTGTAGCCACCCATTGAGAAATGGGCAGGTGCAATCTTTGAAGATGACACCTGTGTCCTACCTATACCCAGATGTAAGACAGGAAGTGAATAGCTCAGCATTTCTGCTTCTGAGACCAAGGAAGACAAGCTAAAAAAAAAAAAAAGGATGGAATAGGTCAGAACTGATGCTGAGCAGCTCAGTATGTCTGTCCAGGTAGGGGCTTGATTTTGCATCTTCTGCTCTGGCTCTTCTGCGCCTTTTCAGCCTGAGGATTCGTGTGCATCACTTCTGGAAACTGTGTATGCATTTCCTCTCCCCAGTGACCTGTCTCCCTCACAGATTCCTTTCATTAATGTTGGTCCTTCCAGTTCTGTTCACCATTTCTTTTCTCTTGGCTTAATTTTTAGCCTTTAACTTTTGGTGCTATATCCTGGATAATTTCTTTACTCTACTGTGTTAGTTAGGGTGCTGTAACAAGTACCACATCTCTTCACAATTCTGAAAAGTTGCAAGTCCAAATGCTGGCAGGGTTGGCTCCTTCTGAAGTCCCTGTCACTGACTTGTGGGCACCATCTTCTCCCTATGTCCTCGGATGGTTGTCTCCATGTGTGTCCATATGTCTGTGTCCTAATCTGTTCTCATAAGGACAGCAGCCCTATTGAATTACAGGCCATCCTAATGATTTCACTTTAAATAAATTACTACTTTAAAGACCCTGTCTCCAAACACAATTACATTCTTAGGATTAGTGATGGAGTCTTCTGAATATGAATTTTGGAGAGATGCAGCTCAGCCAGTACCATTTATTTTCTAGCCCACTAGTCTCTTTTAAGCTGAAAATAATATGCTTTCTTAAAATATTCTGTTATATTTCAATTTTAAATACCTATATAATCATTTCTAGAGGTTTGTTTTGGTTCTTTCTCAAATCCTTTTCACACAAAATGCAGTTTTAAAATTTAAATTCCTTCATTTTAAAATGTGTTTATTTAAAAACCTTTGTATTTACTTTTAGGTTATTTAGTATATGAAGTTTTTAGGGGCACTAGTCTTCCTCTATTTGGTAAATTCTTACTTCGTCAATTCGCATTCAAAAGATCCCTCTAAAAACCCACACACATGCACACATACACATGCACAGAAGCTTGAGCTTATGCACACGTATGCACGCAAACCCACCCAGGCACGTGCACACACACAAGTGCACACATATACTTTGCAGTGGGAAGCCCCGTTTGCTGGGATGTACAGTATGTCGCTGGTTAAAGTTTTGGCTTTTGATTATTCCAGACACCTCAACAAGGCCGGAACTAATTATGTATTATATCTGAATCCTCCAAAGACTCAAGGTACAGGCCTGAGGTTTGATTGTTAGGATAGCCTTTTTTTTTTTTTTTACCCAGAATGCAAGGGGAGCTTGGAGGACATATATATCTCTGAGCTGATGGGTGGAAGTTTTCATGTCTGATCTGCAGTCATCACTCATCGAAGGTCCCTCCAGTGCCCACAGAATGAAGAAGACATGAGAAACGTAGCCAGCAATTCCACCTCTAGGCCTAGGCCTGTACTCATGGGCACAGAGTGCAGAGATGTTTTCTGAAGTACCATGCAACGACTCAAGTAGGGTCTGTAGCATCATTTCTCACCATGGCGGCACCTGTGAGTAATATGAGCAAATGTTCCTGCACACCGAGTCTGGGATATGGTATATGGGTCGGTCCTGTTTTTATCTATACTTTCTTTAGGCTGGTAGATTTTATAGTTTTATATCAAAATGAATAAACCCAATTGGCAGCCTTCACTCTTGACTTATCTTTTTCCAGCTTTTGAACACGTTGACAATAACAGCAGATCTGCCTTCCAGGTGGCTTCTTGGCCCAGTCCTTCACGAGCTTTCTCCCTCTAGACACCTATCAGCTGTGCTCCTCACGACTGTGGTGTGTAACCAGCTCTTCTCCCTTTGTTTTCTCATCTCCTCTCCTCCTCCTTGTCCTCCTCCTCCTCCTCCTTGTCCTCCTCCTTCTTCTCTCTCTCACCCTCTCTCTTTCTCTCCTTATAAACTTTCAAGGAAGGAGAGACGGTGGAGAGGTAGATCCCACCCAGTCCTATTTTATCCTAACAGAAGCCCTCAGAACTTATATTTTCCTCTCTAGCCTCCTATGAGATCAGACTGTGACAGCCTCAGCCATGTGCATCACATGGTCACCTGGATACTTCACGGGCATCCGAAATTCAGAGAGTCTGAGACGGAGCTGACTTTAGACCAATGATACACTCACTCATTACTGTGAGAAAAAACAACAGGAAAGAATAATTATTGTTAGGATGTGGAATGATGGTTATTTTTAAAAATTTCTGTATTTCATCTATTTGTCTGGCAATGAGTATTTATAGTCCTTATAATGAAAAGGGTTTTTATGGGAACTTATTTTTGAAAACTTGCAAACGAATTCTGTGCCTCTGACTTTCCAGCTCTGCTCAGTGGAGATGCAGGGGAGTGGGAGGAGCCACAGGTGCATTGTCTTTCTTTATCTACACCTGTGGGACTTCTCCATGACGTGTCACTTTGACAGCTATCAGCCCTGCCAAGTCTACCATGGCTAGGACCATTGGGTGCTGGTGCTGTAGCAACTGTACCTAACAGCAGCAGCCTCTGCGTAGCCCACAGTGCCCTGCCCTTTATGCAAGCCCCTCTGCAGTCCTAGTCTAAAGTCTACACAAAAAGTTGGTCTGACCAGCCCCTCTGGCTGGAGGAGGAGCTATATCTAGCCCAGGGAGAGATTCTGGAAATTTACAGTTGGAAAACACACAGTGCACTCAATGTCCAATTCTGAGACACGGGGCTTGGTAGTCAAACAACCTCTGGGAGCCCGAAGCTTCTTTTGACAAGCCAAGTGCTCTACCTGGGATGGTGTAGAAAGGTGTAGGATGCAGCTTGGTACCTGCTCCTCACCACCTCTCACTTTGGTCTCTCTCCCTGTGGGTCTCAGGAACCTCTCTCAGAATCTTTCCTGCCCCTCTTACACATATCTCCCACCTTCCTGAGGGATGCTGGTGGTGGTGGGGCAGCCTTGGCATTACTATCTAAAGTGAGTGGGCATCCAGACATCAGAGCGTACATGGACCTCACCTCTGGGGCTGGGCCCCTGCGAAGAGCATCAGTCTGTCCCGGTGACACTGCCCTCGGGCCTGAAGACCCTGCTTTCAACCTCTCTGTCCAGTCTGTTCCCCATTGTACAGGATCCTGCCCCCACCCCATCTGAGCAGAGCGGATCTCATCATGCATTCTGCCTGCTGCCTCTCTGGGCTGCCTCATGGTGTTCTGGCATGAGATTGTGGTTCTGCAGCATGTCTGGCCACAGCCTGC